>JAPYZJ010007938.1:0-19950 GCA_030522765.1 Ophioninae sp. B BG-2022a
GAATAAGAAAAAAAGAAAAAAAAAAGAATCGACAACCCTCCCGCCTCACCGCTCTTGAGACTTCGTGGTCGCGGTTCTCTCCCCGGTCTACCGATGCGTTTGCCAAGCCGGTTATGTGCCCAGCTCGAATGATACGTTTTTTTTTTTTAAAGTTTAAAAAAATAAAATGGTAAAAAAACAATGAACGTATTTTCAGAAATGTGTTTTTTTTAACCATCTGATAATAAAAGGAATTAAGAATAGTGAGGATATAATAATTCATTGTTTACTCGTTAATTCCCGAATGGATTAAAGTCGAAGTTTACATTTTCATTCTAATGTCTAAAATTAATTTTACAGCTTTGACTATTATTCGAACGTTTGTAAAATCCTTATTGGAAAAGAAGCTTAGGCGTAGGGTTTGAAGGTTAGAATTTTAATCACTAGGTTTTAGGTTAGATTCAGGTTAGAATCAGGTTAGAATCAGGTTAGATTCAGGTTAGATTCAGGTTAGAATCTTAATCCTAAATTTAAGACCCAAGTTTGTTTGGGTTTGTTTGGATTGGAAGAGTTAAGTTAGAAACTTAATCCTAACTTATAATATCATAGTTTAAAAAAAACTCAACCCAAACAAACCCAAACAAACGCACTAATTTTCCAAGTGCCAATAAATTCAATCGAATGACGATTCTCGAATGAAAATGTTACCTAGCGTTTCCAAACGGACCAAAAATTGGACACTCGAAATTTGCACGATGGGGCGACGAGCTCTCGCGAAAAATATAACACTTGTAACAACGCAATAAGGAGCGTTCGAATTCATGTCCTTCGGTTTGAGAAAAAGAAGTAACGAAATAAGCAGAAGATACGAGAAAGAAATTTTGTATATTCAGTCCGTGACGCAACGTCGCGCGTACAAGCTATAATATTTTTTTTTTTTTTTTTTCAACACCCCCGTGACGAGTCATCGACAGTGTCGTCGTTTATACTCGTACTGTGTTTGCTCACATGCGCCGAGGTGCGAGGGAATATTCAACTCGGCGTAAGCGCTTCAGGGCAACCAAGAAAGATTTAAAAAATAAAGTAAATAAATAACCGCAAAAATGACATTAACGCGTGGCAGCTGACGAGATACGTTAATTACAAAACACTTACGTTATCCTCGTATCGGCTATACCAATCGCCGCATGACCTTGTGGAAAATAAGTTTTTCATTGTTTCAAAAATTCATTTTTTTTTATCGTGAAATGAAATTTGCTTCGATTATACGAATTTCTGTTTTTGTGAATTTTTTTTTTCAATGCGAATTTTCGTATTTGTATTTTTTGTAAAAAATTGTAAAATGTTTTTACTTTGTAAAGTGTAAAATTGCAACCCAAACAAAAAATTCTAAAATAAAAAAAATAAAAAACACACATATATGTTTTTTATCTTTTTCAATTTTACAATTTTTATATAAATTCAGTTTTTTTTTTTTATAAAAATTGAAAACTTTTTGAGTTATCACTAGCTATTTTTATAAAAAATCGTAACATTGAAAAAAATAAAAAACCTATATATATGTTCTTTTTATTTTTTTTCAATTTTTTAATTTTTCATAAAAATAACTTTTCGAGTCATCACTATCGACTAACCCCTTAAAGACCTTCAATGGTTACTCGGTAAGTCGCGAAGTAAATAAATTTAAAAAAAATTCAAAAACGATACGCCAGCCGCTGACGCTTCATCGACGTCGAAATATTTGTTCTATTCATGGAGGAACTTGGCTGTATGAGTATCGAGAACTTTTCCTCGTTTTCGCTGGAATCCTCCAGCTCCCCATGATAATGTCTTCTGTCAACAGCAGTCGGCAAACTCTTTTTTTTTTGCTTTTTTTTCCTCGATGTCCGAAGAAACGTGACGGTTCGATGACAAGCGTAAAAATGATGGAATGCAAAAAAATATTTTTTTTTTCACCCTCAGCAAAACTGAGGGAAAGAAAAAAAAAGTTTTTCTTTGTTTAATATTATTATAAGGTAGTCGATGTGATTGATAACTGCGTCGCAAAGAAACACGATTTTCGGAGTCGTAAATTCGAATTTTTTTTTTTCGAATCACACGTCCGGCGTTCGAGTGCCGGATTTTGATAAAATTTCGTCACGATCGCGCTTGCTATCAACCGAGCTATCCGCACGAAACGATACGTAAAGCTCGCAAACGTTCAACCTAAAATCCGAAAGTGAATGTTAATTCACGCGAATTGTGTAATGTATCTAAAGCGAGCGAGACAGTGGGAGAGGGAGGACGACGAAAAAAAGAGAAAGAGAGAAAGATGATGATAGATTTTGTTATGTTCTAGTAAGAAAACAAAAAATAATAAAAATATTAACAAAATAAAGATATAAACTTAAATAAAATTAATAATAAAATCATAATATCACAAAAATAACGATAAAACGCAATTTTAACAAAAAATAACTAAAAACGCAAAAATGAGAGAGAGGGAAAAAGATATTTTCAAAAAATGTATATCCCTATGTATGTTCAATTTAAAAATTTATTTCATCGTTAAAAAATCAATTTAAAGATATTTATTCAATTTCAATAATTATTAGGAATAATTCTACCTTGTGCAGTTAGGATTATTTTATTTGAGTTTTTACATATTTCTATGAAAATATAAGAAAAACACGTGAAGATAGTAATTTCACGTATAATGAAAAATCGTCAATTTTTTAATTACATTTTTACGTTAACATATAAAAATAAAATGGTCCATCCAATTGGATGAAAAAAACGAGCCAAACGAATTTAATAAAAATTTTATTTAATTGGAATGAAAAGTTTATTAAACGAAGCAGAAAATAAATAAATAGAGTTGACTGAGTAAGAATTGCGCAGTTGAGACTGTTTCGTTACCACATATCGTATACATAAATATCTACATATGTAAAAAAAAAAAAAAGAAAATGTCCACCCCAACTGTGAGAAACAACGACACGATTGAAATTTTCTCGTTTTATTACGTGCCTAATATGTGGAGCCACGCGCCCTCTCTATGCCTATGCAATTGCACGTACGTGCATAGACACACGGAATCTTTCAGCCGTGACACAATTGCATCAGACTACGTGAACATTCGTTGTACAGCTGTGGCGACTATACTCAATGGATCATTGAAATGCTTGGAAGGAAAAGAAAAGAAAGATCGAAACGACTAGTAGTGGGCGAAATTTCTCACTCCTAGTTTAGTTGAAGCTGGCCAGTACTTGGATGGGTGACCGCATGGCGATTGAAGCCCCAACTGCCGAGTTTGTTTGGGTTCGTTTGGGTTTCTTCAAAAAACAAAATAAATATTAATGAATAAATACATATTTTTCGACAAAAAATAAAAAGGTTTTCTCGCAGGTTTTTACTAGTTTCCCGGTGCCCTCCTGAGCAAACGCAAAAATCCGAAAATCGTTTCCAAGACTCAGAAAAACGAGTATGAATGATTTCTCGCTTACGAGGTGCGTGCTTTTATCAGTTTCCCCGTGCCCTCCTGCCGCAAACGGACAAATCCGTGGATCGTTTCCGAGAGTCAGGAAATTGAGGTGGCAGGTGCGAGCCGAAAAGAACACGTTATTCCCAAAAAGGACGCACGAAGGGGTATTAGAAATAGAAGGGAACGTTCGAAGAGAATGAGGAAAAAAAAAGAACGTTCTCTCGCACGCAAATCGCAGAACATAATTGAAACTTTTGGCGACTTCCGGTTCCAACTGCCATTGAATTTTTATCACCACTTTATACTTATTCTTATTTATTTTTTTTTTTTTCACTGATTATTTTTGTTTTTGTTTGTTTTGTTTGGGTTTCGTCGCGTGTGTAGATTTCACGTGATTCATGATGATCCATGAGGAAGTTCGTGAAATTATGAGAAATGCATAAATCCACGCGCACGCTCGTGTGCAATTATAATTTATAGCCGACAAAACGACGAAAGTCCTTTCACTTTGCCCGTCGAATTCCATATAACGTTGCGCCTTTTAGTTTGGCAGATAATGACGCTCGTGTACGAGGGAGCCATGCGAAACAGTGACAGTCGTACGGCCTCGCCTTCTTCCAAAGGAATACACAAATGAAAGGCCTCAAAGCTATACTTTGTAAATCATACGTATCAAAAATGACAATATTGTGGAATCATTTTTCAAAGCCATTTTCACTGTTTCTTTTCAGCTGAGAAAGCATTCGCGTATCTTGTTTCGTTTAAAAAGCTAGGCTATTGTTATGAACCAAAAATTTGGGTTTTTTAAAAAAATTCGTTTCAAAGGAATTAGATGATTTTGAGATGATCACGAATTTGTAAATTTGAAACTTGTCAATTTGATATTTGTAAATTTGGAATTTGTAAATTTGTAAATTTGATATTTGTAAATTTGTAAATTTGAAATTTGTAAATTTGAAATTTGTAAATTTGAAATTTGTAAATTTGAAATTTGTAAATTTGAAATTTGTAAATTTGAAATTTGTAATTTGAAATTTGTAAATTTGAAATTTGTAAATTTGAAATTTGTAAATTTGAAATTTGTAAAGTTGAAATTTGTAAATTTGAAATTTGTAAATTTGTAAGTAATTTTTTCGTTTTTTTTGTAAAACGTTTTTGTAAAGAAAACATTATCATAAACGCACAAAAAATTGAAATAACGCTTAATCAGATAATTTCCTTCCCATTTTTCCAAAGTAGAAACCAGCCTTACAACAATAACATTTTTCAAAAATTAATTCCACATATTTCTCATGCTTGAAAACAATCGTAAACGTTACCATTGACAAAAAACCCCCAACCCCAACGTTTTATCTGAGAGATCTTTCATCGATATTTTGAATATTTTCACGTATGGCCAATCGGAGCTATTTTTTAAACAGGTTTTCAAAATGTGAAGGTCCCTGTATCTTCTCCAAGGTCATTATTTTCTCATGGCCGTTACTCGCGAGTGAAAAATATAACAAAATCAATCTCAATTTTGCGTCCGAAAATATTTTTCGTATTTTCTTTCTCTCTCTTTCTGGTTGCGAGAACTATTTTTTGACAGTGCCAAAACACGTATACGGAAGACACTGGAAGCTTTGTACGGACGCACAAAACCACGATTCTTGTTCCAAGTTCGATTCGCGCGGTTTGGCAAATATCCCGAAATCTCACGAGCCACCCTGTGCACCACCCTCGCTAATTTTAGTCCCTGTACTGAATGAGACAGAGCGCTTGTTTCGAGCTTCAAGCATTTTCGGCGAACCCTCACATGAGCCACGTTTCCGCGGTTTTGGCTCACGCTATACACTCACTAATATACACGTTCCTCGACGACGAGGTGAGAATGTGGATCCTGAGGTCGACGGCCTCTCTCTCTCTCTCCCTCTTTATTCCTCTCTCTTCCTCCCTCCTAATATTTTTTTATTTTTTGCTTTATATATTTATATAGTTTATTACTCCACGATTTATTTTGTTAATTACCTCAGTAGCTTTTTACCTTTTCTATTTTTCAATTTGTTTACCTTATTTGTTTTCTCTCATTTTTTTTTTGAAACTTGCCCCTTCGTTTGCTCGAAAATCTGTCCCAGGGAATAATAAATTTGTTGAAAATATCAAATTTTCAATAAATATTTAAATAAAAATCGACAGCCTCTGTCTCTCTCTCTCTCTCTCTCTCTCCTAATATTTTTTTATTCTTTGGTTTATATATTTATATAGTTTATTACTCCACGATTTATTTTGTTAATTACCTCATTAGCCGTCTACCAATTCTATTTTTCAATTTGTTTAGCTTATTTGTTTTCTGACATTTTTTTTTGTAAACTTGCACCTTCATTTGCTGAAAAATCTGTCCTAGGGAATAATAAATTTGTTAAAAATATACAATTTTCAATAAATATTTAAATAAAAATCGACAGCCTCTGTCTGTCTCTCTCTCTCTTTTTAAAAATTTTTTTATTCTTTTTTCGAGATTTCAAAATTCTTCAAGATTTTTTTTATTCTTTGGTTTATATATTTATATAGTTTATTGCTAGTCCTAGGGAATAATAAATTTGTTGACAATATACAATTTTCAATAAATATTTCAATAAAAATCGACATGAAATACAAATTTCGAAATCCGTGGAGACGAAGTCGCTGATTAAAGCCAGTATGTAATATAGGTATGTGGAACGATATATGTACATCACGAGGCCGCAGTAAATTCGATGGACAACACGAGCAAAAGTTCGTCGATCTAAGCTGGCGCGACCATGACCTCGTAGAGTCTTCGAGAGTTTGAAGCTTCAGCATGAAATTCTCTCGGTTTTCAAAAAAATATATATGTACCCATGAAATATGCACTCTCGTGGCGTTGCGGCGATTTTTTTTTTCACTTATCGGA
Organism: Ophioninae sp. B BG-2022a; assembly: GCA_030522765.1. NCBI lineage: Eukaryota > Metazoa > Arthropoda > Insecta > Hymenoptera > Ichneumonidae > Ophioninae sp. B BG-2022a. The sequence continues at coordinate 6,354 of JAPYZJ010007938.1, forward strand.
AATTTATGAGACGTTTCGGGCGCGTTTCTATGCCTGTACACGTATTTTATATTCAAACGTATAATGCATAATGTAAACAACGTTTTGTTAGTAAAATTCGTTCTAAAAATAATAATTCAGCAACAATTTCTTTTTACGTTTTATTTTTTTACATTTTCATGGATAAAGGAGAGAACGTTTGAATTAAGGGGTTCGACTATTCCGGATCGAGTCGTTTTTTGAAAAATAGCGTTTTATTCATAACCAAAATAATTGAACACTTTTTGCAATATTTATTTTTACGCACGTCAACAAAATTGTGTACTAAATTTTACTACGTAATTTTTACAATCACCAAGTCCACGTCAATTTTATAATTGGTGATAAAAAATAAAAGAATTATTTCTTTTTTTTTTCGAAATGGATAATATTGGCACAAATCTTGATTGGGATATTTTCGATTTCGTACTTGAATCATCGATGAAAAACTCTGAATTTATTCAATTCCTCGAGGAAAGGGTGATACGATACCAGCAAAGATATAAACATAAAAATCAGGAATTTAAAAAAGACACGTATATACGTATATGACTTATTTATATATTGAATAACCGTGAGTCGTTGGGTAATCATAAAATTTAATGAACGCAGATATACAAAAATATATATGCTAGCTATAGTCGTGTATATTAATTATATTCATTAGCATTACATTCTCACATAATTGATATTTTGCATATTTCTTCACTCAGATCGTTGCGAGTCTTCGTGAGGAACGACGAGAAAAATTTTCCTCTAATCTTGCAGCACAACAACAAATTTCTAAACAATAGAAAAATAAAAAGATTTCCTCGTGTATACTAAGTAATATTTCTCGAACGTTCAATTATTCACTCGAAGCTTTCGTAATTCATGAATTTTATAAATATCCGACACTGCTCGAATCTTCCAACGTTCTTATCAATTTCTCATTTAATTTATGATTTTTAATCGACGAGATGACGTTGAGGTAAAAATCATGGGATTTTTTGTAGGCGGATTGGTCAGCGGAAATTCCGAGTTTTGGGGGCAAACATCGGAGACATTTACGACTCAAAGGAGTGAAAAAAGTTTTGTTTTTTTTTTGTTTTTTTTTTTGTTTGGGTTTGTACGAGTGGCCAAGTGGAAAATTGTTGGGTGATGATGGGTAGCGTTTTATCGAAAATGTTGCACGGCTTCTCTCTTCCACTCTTCATTATTCCCTCCCATCCTCCAAGGAGATTCTCCCCTCTCTAGAAAGAGACAAATTTTTTTTTCTCTTTTTCTCTCTCTCTCGTATATTATTATATTTATAATATATAATAATTATATAATAACATATATAATAATAATAATTATTATGTATATTATTATTATTATTATTATTTTAATTAGTTTTCGTTACTATAATAATAATAATAATTATTATTATTATTAATTTTTCTTTGTGTTTATATTACTTTAAGTTATGTTTAAGTTCTTATTTTACTTTTTTTTTTGTTATCTCTTTTTTGCCCCAAAATCTTGACTAGGGCATAATAAATTATATCATCATCATCATCATCATCATCATCATCATCATCATCATCATCTCGCGAAAGAGTCAAGGAGAGAGAAAGATTTGTGGCAGTGGCTGAAGACATTTTTGCCAAGTGACACTTTTGCCCTCCTCGTCGTTGCACCTTCTCGTGTCCCCACAAGCCACGAGGGTTTTGTGGCCAGCGAAGCACTTGTCTCGCGTATTCATACCGGGAAAGAAGAATGCAAAAGGCAGAGTGACTCGTGACTCATTGGAAAATATGGAAACAAATGAGCTAAAGGGAGATCGTGGAAAAGAGTTTGAAGAGAAAGAGAGAGAGAGAGAGAAAGATTGGATACGTCACAAAACGTATTTTCGTACTCCTCTCTCGAACAAAGAATATCCTTGGCTCAATACTTTATTCGCAACTCAAGAATAGCCGTCATTGTAAAAACGTACGAATTCACGAAAACGTCGAAAAAAATGTAATCCCCTCCCTAGATAAGGTTCGTATTATTCCAATGATTTAAAATTGAGATTTCGAAGCAGTCAAAATTTCACGTTACGATAAACACGAATTTTTCGTTATTTTTTACTTTTTCTGAAAAAATGAGACGATCAAGAGCACAAGAACCGCTGTTGTTTGGGTTTGTTTGGGTTTCTTTTGGGTTTGGTACGTTTTTCATAAAACGTCGAAAATCCAAATAAAACTGCGCAAAAAAAAACAATTAAAATATAAAGGTAAATAAAGTTGAATAAAAAATAAGAGAAGTAAAGATAAAAAATAGGTTATTAAAAAAATATATAATACTATATATATTTTCATATAATATATATAAATAATAATATATATTATTATTATATATTAAATATTATATATATATCTGTTAATAATAGATATATATAATAATAATAATATATATATTTATATATGATATATAAAAATAATATATATAATATATATAATATAAATATACATAAAATTCCTGTAGGAACGTGGAAAAAGCAAGATTTTCGAAAAAAAGACGTGAAATACCTCGTGAGCCTCAAAAAAAGACACGACTCATTAGCTCGTCGACAAGGATAGGTCGACAAGGATAAGTGGATTTTAAAGACCCTCAACTTGGACTATCGGCGAAGCAATCGGTTCTGCTGATAGGCAATATTATACGTTCACTTATAATTGACTCTAAATGTTTTATGCATTCATGTACATATAAATAGGCAAAGTTCGAAAGCAACCAGCGAATGTCAAGGGGCAAAAGGGAACCGCGGAAGGTCTTCAGCAATTACTCTCAGGTTACAGTAGTAGAAGTGGCACTGTGTGGTCGGACCGGAACGTCCAATTGTCGTGGCTCCTGGCCAACGACGATTTCCATATCCAGACCATACCAGAGATATTTTTACGTACTCCTCTGCACGTGTATTGGACCTACACGTTGCTCCGAACTTGATGCAGAGAGGGAGAAAAACATTTTTTCGTTTTCCATTTTTTCGATTATTTTTTATTAATTAAAAATTTTTATTAATTTTAGTTTTTGATATTTAATATTTTTTAAATTAAATATTTAATACTTTTAATATTTCATTTTTAATATTTAATATTTTTAATATTTAATTTAAATATTTAATATTTTTAATATTTAATTTTAATATTAAGAAAAAAAAATTTAGTAATATGAATTTAAAAAATTTTTTTTTTAATGAACATTTTTTACGATTTTTTCAATAATTCAATCAATTTCAATCAATTATACGTAGAATGATAACGCTGGGGATAACGTCCTTTTGTTTGTGGAAATCGATATCTGTACGCAAAGAGCGTATCGTGATCACTCATTGAACGCTGATACAACGTCGAGAACAAATTGTCCGAGCTACGACAACTTGGATCAAGGTGTGTTAGCTCTTTAACTATATATACGCGTATACAGGCTATCACTGAAGGAAAGAACGTAACTCTCTTATACAGGGTGGTTCAAAATGTGATGTTCTGATAAAAAATCCAAACGTTCCTCTGATTAATGTCCATCTATATTGTTTTATTCTGAAGTTCACACTCTTCTTGAGCATACTCTGAAGATCTTCAGAACGTCTTCTTCTCTATCTTAACATTGTTAAAATATGAATCCACTTTGGGCGCTCGAAAAAAGAAATATTTTTATGGATTTTTTATGATATTTCGAATAAACATATTGACGTAGGGTTCACTAGGCTTAATAAATATATATTTTTTTATTTATTTAAAAAAATTGAGTATACATTTTATGCACTTAAAAAAAAATTTTTTTTATTGCTTCTTGCAAAAAAAATAGTAAAAATTACAATTTTGTAATAATTCTGGTTTAATCAATTGCTATAGGTGTACAAAATTTCTGGGTAAATTTTCACGATAATCGTTTCAGTAATTTTGGAAATTTCAGTTTTTGTAAAGGATAAATGACAAAAAAAAACTTTCGCTTTATCAGCGATGCCTGTACGATACAAAATGCTTTCCGATTTTTCCAAAAAATCATTTTTTTCCAATTTGGTTTTTTTTAAAATAGATTCGTGTTTTAAAATCGATTTGGGATGATTAGTCATAGATGAATGTTTCCCAATAGCTCGTTGAAACTTCCAAGCGAAAAACGTCGTTCATTTAAATGTTTTTTTTGTGTTTTTTGTTTTTTAATCGTCATTCTACTGTTCACCCTGTATGTACGTACACAAATCGTAAGTACACGTCTGGTACATACAACGCGTACGATATGAAATTTGCTCGTCAAGTAAGGAACGTACGAACGCGATTGCCAAGCTGACGAGGCTGAAAGGAGAGCAAAAAATAGTGTTGTTAACCCTACACGAAAGGGAACACCGGCTGCTTTGCACTATACGAGACGAGACGTTTTGCGCGCCGACAAACAACACGAGCGCGGATACACAGACGAGCGCGATAAACTCACAGCGGAGCAAAAAGATAAGACATCTGTATTTCTTTCGAATATTTTTTTCAATTTTTTTCAATTTTTTTCTTTTTTTTTCAATTTTTTTTTCAATTTTTTTTCAATTTTTTTTTCAATTTTTTTACATTCTATCTGTCTTTCTCTCATTGATAAGAGCCCGGACGAGAGCATAACTAAGCATTCGAGGGGGAAAATATTTTCCACGATCAGCCGAGGAAAAGCAATTTTTTTTTTCTACCCATGAACGTAAAACGTCATCTGGGACTAAAGAGGAAATTTTCTTCTTCCAATTATTGCAAAAGTCATAAATGTACGGCGAAGCAATGAGTCATTAATTTAAAGCGTTTCTTATTTAACGATTTACGAATATAAACATTATTTTTTATACCGTATTTTTATAGCTATGAGATTAAACATAGAGTAATTGAAACGAGTCCTGGAATACCAGAAGTCACCGAAAGTTCAAACTGCAATTGCTCCCCACACTGAATTTAGCTCTAGTCAAAAGAAATCCATTATTTTCTCGAATCAACCAATCACAAAAACTAAGTCAAAAAATTCCAGTGTTGCAAAACTATCTTTTAATACGAAATCTCATCTTTTCAAAAAAATTCATTTATTAAAAAAAAAGCAATGGATTTCTTTTTACTACACCTGATATATTTTTGGCAAATTCAAAATGCAAATATTCAAGACTTCGTTTTGAATAATTTTGGAAATTCTTGACCCAACTAATGGCCAAAATTGTCGATTGGGAAGAAAAATGGATATTTCCGTAATAAGCTTTGGTAGAAGGTGCGATCGAGGTTAATCGGTCGGAATCGAAAGTGACGATCGCAATCTCAAATGATCAATAGGAGGAAAAGACTCGAGGCGCCACACCGCGAAGCCTACAGGCCGCAGACCGATCGTCATGATGTTTGATGACTGCGACGTTGATCGGCTATGGTGAAAGTTGGATCCCCCCCCTCGCCCCTCCTCGACTCGATAACTCCGCTGCGGACATAAACGGAATCATCCATACGGCGGATGTTTTTTTCGAAAGCGAAAGTTCCAAGCACGCGTACAGACTGGCAGCTCTTGAGGCTCTACATCCGCTTAGAACACGAGCTACTACCAATGCCGGAAGCGATCTTGAGCAATCGTCGATTCTCCAAAGTCGTGCCCCTTTCGACCTCGCCTCGTCTTTGGAATAGCAAAGCGGAAGTGAAAAGAAGGCTGTGACGAAAAAAAAAAAAAAAAAAAAAAAAATCGTTCTGCTAATTCGACTAGAGTATGTGAAATTGGTAGTATAAATGTAAAGGAATGGTGAACTCAAGGACTCATGAAGAAACTTTGAAAATAAATTTCGTATATTGCGCTTCGAGAAAGCTACATTTATTTCTACTTCTTATAGACTTCTTGTATAACTGTATAGTTGTAGAAGTTCCATCGGGTCACACTAGATGGCGTTAGATGACATTTCGTACTAAATCTTCTTTACCGACGATTTTGCGATTGGTTGACCCTTTGTGATTGGCTGACTCCAGAAATGGATTTTTTTTTTACTAGACCTAATATTACGTGGCATGTTTACTTTCGGGCCACCCTGTATATAAATTCACATAATCTGTAATGTTACGCCGTTCCGATGAAATTCGCCCATAGCTCCACTGAAGTTCCATCGGGTCACACTAGATGGCGTTAGATGACATTTCGTACTGAATCTTCTTTACCGACGATTTTGCGATTGGTTGACCCTTTGTGATTGACTGACTCCAGAAATGGATTTTTTTTTACTAGACCTAATATTACGTGGCATGTTTACTTTCGGGCCACCCTGTATATAAATTCACATAATCTGTAATGTTACGCCGTTCCGATGAAATATCAAGTTACGGTTTTTTTTTCGACCAGCGCGCTCTCGTAATCGCGCGACTCGTGTGCGCACGCGCTTGCTCCCTGTGCCGAATATTAAGTCGCGCTATTACGCGACTTTGCGTTTCGTTAAGCCCGCAAGAAACGATTGCACGTTGTAAAGAACGTGTACATTGATGGATTTCCAATCGAGCTGCTCGTCATTCAAGCCTCAAGCAATTTTAACGTTTATACATGTTTCGTACTCGTCTTCAAACTGGTTGAAGTAATTTACGAGAAAGACTCATAGATAAGAGGCAAAAGCTTGAATTAATGTATCTTCGCTAGCGTTTCATTCGTTTCAAACGTTTGTTAAGCCCCTTTGAAGTTTATCTGCCATCTCGCGGAAAAATTTAAAAGCTCTTCGCAAATTTGTTCGGAGCGAGAAATTACCTAAGGTCGGTACGCTTTTTCTAGCTTTCGATGTAAGGAAATATGGTTTTTTTATCGGCTGGGAGTAACTTAATGAAAACAGAATTTTCGTATATTTGGGAAAATTTGATTTATTTATAATACATATTTTATTTTATAATACATTCTAAAATTTCATTTGTAATAACGATTTCTTTATATCGAAATTTGTATCGATTTCTACCATACCGACACACAGTAAAATGCTTACTTTTATCAACCGAGGGTAACGTCGTTACACGAGAAAGATTACCCCTCGAATGTACGCAATAACGTATTTAAATACGTGTAGGCATAATATGTATCATCGTGGTTTTCGTCGAAGTAAAAACTCGTACGTGTGCTACTATGTATATTCGACTATCGATATTCATACTTGTCCAAAATAAATTGGATTCTTATTTGCATCATCCGATATAAAGAGACGTCCTTCGAACTTTGACCCCGCCGATTAAATTGTAAATTGCAACATTTACAATCGCTGTTTTGTTTCGCCATACCGAAGAGGGTCGAGCCTCTTGCCTCTCGATATAAAAATTCTTTCGATCTTTTTTTAGACCGAAAATTTCACCCCCCCCCCCTCCCCCCGCCTATCGGCGAATATTTCAGAATTCCCACTTGGCAGATTTTAGCGAATGGAAAAAAAGAGCACGAAGATTTATTTTTACGTGAATATTGAAATAATTTTCAACGGTGCATTTTTATCGCTACGCACAGCTGCAACGTTCCCGATAAAAAAAAAAGCCGCGATCAGACACGAATAATATTTGTAATTCGGAGCGTCGACGCTTTGGACATAAGGCGCTACTAACGTTCGAAAAAACATCGTGCCCGGCACGATCGGAGATCTCGCCGAGTGTCAGGACTGTGGGCATCGAACCGCACGAGAGTGTATGTCAATAGCGAACGAGACGTTCTCGTTGCTCGTTCAGTTAGATCGTCGCTTTCCCAGACCGTTGATTCGAAGAAAACAAAATGGCGTTTCTCGTTAAAACAGCAAAATCAGAGGTAAGCCTAACAATTTTTCGTCAAAAAACATCGTTAGTATCTTAGTGAAAAAAAAAAACGTTTCGCCGGGAGGGGAGTTGAGTGTAACACCAGAGGGCGCTCGAGCGTGCATCTGACGGATCACTGTTTTACCGACTGAGCTCGAGTTACCCTTTCGGCAAATTTTGTAAACACACACGCCTCACAAATCGGGATTTGTTTCCGTCTAATCGTACTTTCCGTCTTTTACTGGTGGAAAAAAAATATTATTGCGATGAGGAAAACAAAATTCGAAAATAAATAAAATCTTGACGAAACGATGAATCGTTATCTCTTGTAATATGTATTTGCATTTATTATCTCTCTTGCCGCAACCGACACTCTCCGAACTCGATAACAAGATTATTGCGCAACACCCAACGTGTCGAGTCAATAAGATAATTTCACAAATTTCGTATCTCCTATTCGTGTACACCGAAAAAACCGCAAATACAGATGGGCTACGATCGGTTTTTTTAATTCGTTTAATCGCACAAAAAAAAAACATTAAAAATGCCCCGTCACAATGTTTTTCAAAATTCGATAATTTCAAATTTTTTCTAAATCGTTGTACCGATTAATTATGAAAATCCTAAGGTATTGAATTACTCGAAAAAATCGGGTTATCGATGTTTCGAGGTATTAAAACATTTTAAATCCGATTTAGATGCACTTAGTGAAAAGAAGCTTCAGCAGTGCTGCGCCAACGGTGAAAATGTACATCGATGGACAATTCGTAGGTAAACCATAAAAAATAACGTACAAAAATCAAAATAAAAAAATTAAAATTTGAGAAGACATAAAAATTTCTTTCACTTTGAAAATAAAAAAATGTTCGAAAAAAATCGATATTTGAATTTCCAATAATTAATTCAAACGACTTTAATTAATAACTAATTAATAAAAATATGAATTCCAGTAATCAATTTTAATTACTTAATTTGATTCATTTGAAATTTGATTAATTTGAAATTTGATTAATTTGAAATTTGATTAATTTGAAAATTCATTTCAATAATTAATTTGGCTATACGAGCTCTTATCTTCATTCATTTTGATAACGAAGGTTTTCGAAAAATAAAAAACGATGATTTTACAGAATCGAAAAGCACAGAATTCACGGACGTTCACGATCCGGCGACTAATAGGCTCTTATGCCGAACTCCGAAATCAACAAAAGCGGAGATGGCAATGGCTGTGGAAAGCGCCAAAAATGCTTACGAAAAATGGAGATCAACGAGCGTGCTTACCAGGCAAGCACTTATGCTGAAGTATCAAGCGCTTATTCGCGAACATTCGGTGAGCCATCTACACCCCCTTAATTATTTAATTTAATTTAATAAAAATTTATTTTAATAAAATTCATTTTAATAAAATTTATTTTAATAAAAAAACAAGTATCTCACTTGTGAAATTCAATTTTTTTTATAACCCTCGATATAAATATTCATTTAAACATTTTTTTCAATGTTTCTGACCACCAGAAAGAAATCGCGGAAAACATGGTGCTCGAGAATGGCAAAACGATGGCAGACGCGGAAGGCGACGTGCTTCGAGGGCTACGTAAAAAAACCATTCATTTATAAGCCCAGTCCATTTTTCCCATAAAATGAAATTTTAGTCGTCGAACAAAAAATTCAAATATTTTTGACTTTTTCTTTTTAACTTTTTTCTATTCAGAGCTTTCAGGGTTACGTAAGAGTAAATTAATTTACGAAATCAAGACTTATCTCATAAAATATAATAATTTGTCGTAAAATAAATGGCATATTAATTGGCATATTAATTTCTTTGGGAAGAAAAAAATTAATTGGATTAATTAATTTCTTTAATAAATTTGTGCTTCAATTTCTTCAATCAATTTCTGCTTAAATTGGTTTAATTAATTTCTGCTTAAATTTCTTTAATTAATTTCTTCTTCAATTTCTTTGATTAATTAATTCTTTAATTTCGTTAATTAATTTCTGCTTAAATTTGTTTAATTAATTTCTGCTTAAATTTCTTTAATTAATTTCTTCTTCAATTTCTTTGATTAATTTCTGCTTAAATTTCTTTAATTAATTAATTCTTTAATTTCGTTAATTAATTTCTTAATCAATCGATTAATTAAATAATTAAATTGGAATTAATTGCCATTATGCCAATTAATTATTTGTTTAGCATATTAATTTGGCACATTAATTTCTTTGGAAAGGCATTTAAATAAAAATTCAATTTCCTCCCCTTGTTTGAAATATCTAAAATTTGGTGTATCCGGATCGAAATCGCGCATTTTTGTATTTTCAGAGGTCGTGGACGCCTGCACGGCAATTCCAACGTTACAAATGGGGGAGTCGAGTCCGAACGTTGCAACCGACATGGACATCGTCTCTTACAAAGTCCCTCTTGGCGTGACCGCTTCAATTTGCCCCTTTAATTTTCCGGCGATGATACCACTCTGGTCGTTTCCGGTCTCCGTAGCCTGCGGCAACGCAACGATTCTCAAACCTTCCGAAAGGGTGCCCGGTGCCTCGATGATACTCGCCGATTTATTTACTCGCGCCGGAGCTCCTCCCGGCCTCCTCAACGTTATTCACGGCCAACACGAGGCTGTTGATTTCATATGCGAACATCCAGACATCAAGGCCGTCTCGTTCGTTGGCTCTGATCAGGCCGTAAGCCCTTTTACTTATTCCCGGCTACGAAAAACATCATCAAGGACGAATGCTTTATTTTTTTATGACACGCAGAATAATTTTTCACAAAAAAAGAATCATTTCAATACGAAAAAATAAACGGGGGGAAAATAATTTTTATTGCATTTATTTATTTATTTATTTTTTGAATAATCTGTAATGAAAATTACAGTTTTACTAATTACATTGATTAATTAAATGGAATTATCAAATTATTATCTGATATTTATTCTTTATTTCTTTATTTATTTTATACTTATTATATATTTTTATATTTATTATATATTTATTTATTTTATTATTCAAATTTATTCTTCTTTTATTTTTGATTTTTTTTAATTGTAAACCAGCTTTTATGAAAATTAGATTTTTACTTAATTAAATGAAATTATTAAATTCATTGTGAAAGTTGGAAAGTTTCAGCAAAGTCGAAACAAATTCAATTCATTGTGAGTATTATCGAAAGATTGTCACGACTCGAAAATCCTCATCGATATAAATCGAAATTCGAGTCAATCCCAATTTTGAGTTTTGAAACGTCCTAAAAAAATCTTTTTCAAAATTTTCAAAATCTGTTCGTTAAAACACGCTAAATGTTGACTTTGGTTTTCAAATCAACGTTTAGACTGCGAAATTGTCCAGAAAGAAACAACGGGCTTCAACTTTGAGAAAAAAATACATATTCTGTCCCCAAACCCAAACAAATTGAAAATAATCCTAAAAAATTGAAAATAATCCTGATAAATTGAAAATAATCCAAATAAATTGAAAATAATCCAAATAAATTGAAAATAATCCTAAAAAATTGAAAATAACCCTGATAAATTGAAAATAATCCAAATAAATTTAAAATAATCGAAATAAATTGAAAATAAAAAGTAATATGGGTAATGGAAATGTTAATTTTCGTGAATTTCAGGGCACGTACATTTACAAGCAGAGCAGCGCTCACGGGAAGCGAGTCCAGTGCAACATGGGAGCTAAGAATCATTGCATCGTTATGCCGGACGCGAACAAAAACAAAACGATATCTCAAATAAGCGGAGCGGCGTTCGGTGCTGCTGGTCAACGTTGCATGGCTCTCTCGGTCGCCATATTCGTCGGGAAATCCAAAGAATGGTTACCCGAATTGGTGGAAGCCGCGAAGAGGCTCAAAGTGAACGCAGGCCACGTGCCTGGAACTGATCTCGGTCCCGTTATTTCGCCATTGTCGAAAAAGCGAATTTCCGAGTTGGTCGAGTCGGGAGTCGAAGAGGGAGCGCGTTTGGATCTCGATGGACGAGGAACCGTGGTGCCTGGATACGAGAATGGAAATTTCGTTGGTCCGACGATCCTGGCTGACGTTAAGGTACTACTAGCGAATTTACTAGTCAACGATGTATCTATGATTTTTTGAATTTGAACATCTAAAAATACGATACATTTAAGAATAATAATATTTATCGTAAGAAAATAATTATTCGAGAAGTGAAATAGAAATTTAAGGAATTTAATTTAATTTAGAATTAATTAAGTTAATTCTATTAATTAATTTAATTAATTAATAGAATAATTTAATTAATTAATTCTGTTAATTAATTTAATTAATTAATAGAATAATTCAATTAATTAATTCTATTAATTAATTTAATTAATAGAAATTTAAGAAATTGAATTTAATTTAGAAATGCGGCGCATGAATTCGTGGTTTCTGGAAGTGTAAAGGGCTTAAGGGACTTCGTCCCTAAACGTCGATTGTACATTTGCCTGCCGGAGTTGCGTTTAAATATTTATAAGACATTTTTTTAAATTCGTAAAAAAGTTTGGGTTTGGTTTGTTTGTTGTTTGGGTTTGGTTTGTTTGTTGTTTGGGTTTTGATTTTGTTTCTTTGTTTGGGTTTGTTTTGTTTATTGTTTGGCTTTTGGTTTTGTTTCTTTGTTTGGGTTTTGTTTTTGTTTGTTTGTTTGGGTGTGTTGTGTTTGTTGTTTGGGTTTTGTTTTTATTTCCTTGTTTGGGTTTGTTTTGTTTGTTTTTGGGTTTTGTTTTTGTTTCTTTGTTTGGGTTTGTTTTGTTTGGGTTTGTTTGGGTTTTATTTTTGTTTCTTTGTTTGGGTTTGTTTGGACTATAAAATAGCGACGTATTTCTAAACTTTAACCACCACACGTGTTTTCCATTCTCAAAAATTTTGGCATTTTGTATTTGTTTTTTCTCCAGTCGACAATGAAGTGTTACAAGGAAGAAATATTTGGCCCAGTGCTCGTCTGCATGTTCGCCAACAGCCTGGACGAAGCGATTGATATCATAAATCGCAGCAAATACGGCAATGGAACAGCAATATTTACCAACAATGGGGCAACTGCCAGAAGCTTCACGAATAAAGTCGAGGCTGGCCAGATTGGCATCAACGTGCCTATTCCCGTTCCCCTTCCGATGTTCAGTTTCACCGGTAACAAAGGCTCTTTCCTTGGTGACAATCACTTTTATGGGAAATACGTGAGTACATTTTTATTATTTTTCAAAACTATTTCGATGTCGTTACGATTCATTCGGAATTAAAAATGCGCCATCAAGCAATTTTATGCAGAGTCAATTATTTTCGTGACTTTGCCATTATAATTTTTTTTGTAAAATATAATTGTTAAAATAAAAAATTTGTTGAAATAATTTTACTCAAAATTCAGTCGAGCAATTATCGACGAGCAAAAATCTACGATCGTTTCAGTTTTTATTAATTCAGCAAGTTATTATTAGGCAATTATTGGCAATTATTGACGAATTGAAATTTATGATCGTTTTAAATTCATTCAAGCAGTTATCGAGGATAATTAATTCGTCATAATTTTATTCCGAATTCATTCGAGCAATTATTGATGAGTGATGAAACACTCGAGTTATTTTTTTTATAAATTTTTCTTTGATTTTTATTTATTTTTTGATAAATTGATAAATATTTTTTTTTTTATTTTAAAAAATTCGTTTTTTTGAAAAAGTAAAGAATCAAGCTAAGCGAGTCTTAAAATGACATAGGTGAAAAAAAAAATACTTTTGACGAATATTGTAGAGGCGGTTCGTGGAAATGCAAATAACACTCGCACAATATGAGAGAAACGAAAGAAGACTTTATTGGAATGGCATTGAACGGTTTACGAATG
>JAPYZJ010007945.1:0-21290 GCA_030522765.1 Ophioninae sp. B BG-2022a
AATTTCAAAGTTGGACCATCGATTTTTGCCAATTTTTCCATACATACCCCTTTGCCTCTTTTTTTGCCATTTTTCAAGTGGACATTCCGGGAAAACTATACGAGATATCGATACGAACCCAACGCCATTATTTAAGTCAGGCAAAAACCTTTTCCAAACCCACCAAATGTATCTCTATCGCATAGAAGAAGCCTACTCTACGATCTTTTGAAATTTCGTGATTTTCGAGATTCCGGAAAAGTCGCCGGGAAAGTCGAAAAATATTTTTTCAATTTTTAAATTTTTAAAAGGATCTATTTAATCGGAAATTTTCCGCTGATTACCAATATGCCCGAGTTTTTGCCGAAAGTGCAAAATTAGACTGGGAAAATGCGAAAAACCTTTCTAGAATATTTTTTCGACATTTTTCCCTAGAAATGGAGAATTCAAGGCGAATTAAATGGTGGATTTTAATCCACCATTTCACGGATGACAATCTTACGTGGGACACCCTATATATATATATATATGTACGGCAATAAAATAATACGTCTCAATCAACCATACCAGGCATACCACGTATTGAATAAAAGACATCAAAATGCCAGGCACGAGTACCGGACTAGTTGTTTTACGAGGATGCATGATGATGGCCCCGTTAAAACGTTCGGCACTAGCCTACATTCTCGTACGGAATAAAATTGGATGTTTTTTATTTTTCTTCGAAAAATAATATTTTAATTTTTATTTTTTATATATATATTTTTATATATTTTAATTTTTTTCTTTTTCTTCGAAAAATAATATTTTAATTTTTATTTTTTATATATATATTTTTATATATTTTAATTTTTTTCTTTTTCTTCGAAAAATAATATTTTTATTTTTATTTTTTATCTATATTTTTATTTTTTTATTTTTCTTCGAAAAATAGAACCTTGAACAAAAAATCGTGCAGTTTTGTGATTGGGCGATATAAAAAGTGAATTAGAAAAAGAGTCTCCATAGTGGACAGTCAGTTTAGAAAAAATTGTATTTTTTCGTTTGTTTGGGTTTGTTTGGATTTCAGATTTTTTCTTTCAGAAATTTGACAGTCTAGAAAAAAAATGGTACATTTTTGATTTCCATCAATTTCGAACTTTCGACGATACTCGAAGAAAAAAAGATCATTGTCACTCCTCGAACAAAAAATATAAAAAATGATTATTCCGTTTTCGCGTGTGATTGCGAAGAGCAGCAATTTTTTATTCGAGCCCGTAACCGTGAAGCACGATTATTGAAAAATAAATCAGTGGAGAAATTCCTCGCGTTAAATTATTGACGGAGAGTACAACGTCGCGCCAGGTCAACGGCAGTACTCGACAAGTACACAAAGCACCTTTTTCTCTTCCTTTTTTCTTTCTTTACGTTACAGGTCGAGCAACAGTCCGTTCTTCGTCATAAAAAGCAATTTGAATACAAATTTTGAAATGTGACACTGCCTCAGGTGTAAATTAATGCCAAGTGAATTTCTTTCATTTACGTAAGACGTGTACGATTCCTTGTCTATTTTTCACAGCTAGCTAATATGCATATGTGTATTGTGACGGAAGATAAGTGACTTTACGGAGGGTCGATAACATCACTTCAAAAATAAAAAAAATTTATATAAATAAATGAAAAAATATATAAATAAAAATTGAAAAATAAAAATCTCATATATATAACATACATGATTTTTTCATTTTCAATAAATTTTTTATTCTTCTTTTAAAATTCTTCTATTTAAAATTCTTTATTTTTTCATAATTTTTTTTCATTTTCAATAAAAATTCATTTTTTATCTATATTTTTTTGGAGAACGAAATGAAATAAAAAATAAAACAATAATAATCAAAAAGCGAATATCTATATGAAATAAATTTAGAACTTTATACAATTTTTTTTTTACACAGAGTGAATGAATATTCGATTTTTTGTCCTGACAGAAAAATTGCAGGATGCCTAATGCTTTAACTCAAGACTGCCCTCCGATTCGTTGTTTCCAAACAAACCCCCAAAAAAAAAAGAATTTCCTCTCATCAAGAAATGGCAAACTTTCAGTCACTTTTCAAATTTCCCAATTTTCTCTCGACGCTAAATTTTCGAAAATTGGTATTTTGAGAAAATGTGAAAAGTATCTAAATTGATTTTTTAATATTTTTGACTAGAATAATCCACTGATTCGTAGTCCCAGACCCTCGCAACTAGTTATGAAAATTCATTCACTTTCATTTTTTGAAAATTCATTCATTTTCATTTTTTTTTAATTCATACATTTTCATTTTTTGAAAATTCATTCATTTTCATTTTTTTTTAATTCATACAACATTTTCATTTTTTAAAAATTCATTCATTTTCATTTTTTAAAAATTCATTCATTTTCATTTTTTTAAAATTCATACATTTTCATTTTTTGAAAATTCCTTCATTTTCATTTTTTGAAAATTCCTTCATTTTCATTTTTTGAAAATTCCTTCATTTTCATTTTTTGAAAATGTATTCGCGAGTAGGAAATTTTCTTCGAAGATATTCAAGCACGCGGAGCCAAGTAGAAAAACAACGGTGCTGTAACGAGGCGGGTGTAAAACGTGAAAGATGAATAACTGCAACGATGTTAGAGGTCGACCAAGAACCGAAGAAGGAAGGGGCTGATTGAAGTACGCGAATCGGCACGGAGTTTAGTGATCCCTGTTGTGCGTCATCGTTGAACGTTGTTGTTATCGTCGATGTCCTATTTTTCGAGTACTCGACGACCGCCGTTTATTACAGGGAATAACGTTCGACGACCGACGAGATTCGTAGTTTTGATGGTAACGACGCTGTACCATCTGTTCGTCTAGTTGAAAAATCCAGCTATAATACCATGACTTTGCCATGTATTACAGCTGGATTGTATGCTTGTGTCTGAAATCGATTTTTTTTCTCGTTGTTGTTAAATCGTATAATTTTAGTAGATTGAAGAAAAGGAATAAGAAATATCACGAAGTAGGTAATATCAGGTTTGTAGAGGGTCATGTTTGGTTTTGTTTGGGGTTCTTTGGGGTTATTGAGGTTGTTTGAGGTTGTTTGGGGTTGCTTGTGGTTGCTTGGGTTTGTTTGGGTTTGTTTGGGCTTGTTTTGCTTTGCTTTGGTCTGTTTGGGTTTGCTGTGGTCTGTTTGGGTCTGTTTGGGGTTGCTGCGGTATGTTTGGGTTTGTTTGAGTTTGTTCGAGTTTGTTTGAGTTTGTTCGAGTTTGTTCGAGTTTGTTTGAGTTTGTTCGAGTTTGTTTGAGTTTGTTCGAGTTTGTTTGAGTTTGTTCGAGTTTGTTTGAGTTTGTTTGAGTTTTTTGAGTTTGTTTGGCTTTGTTTGAGTTTGTTTGGCTTTGTTTGGGTTTGTTTGAGTTTGTTTGGGTTTGTTTGAGTTTGTTTGAGTCTGTTTGAGTTTGTTTGAGTTTGTTCGAGTTTGTTCGAGTTTGTTCGAGTTTGTTTGGGTTTGTTTGAGTTCTGTTTGAGTTTGTTTGAGTTCTGTTTGAGTTTGTTTGGTTCTGTTTGGGTTCGCTTGGGTTCGCTTGGGTTTGCTTGGGTTTGCTCGGGTTTGCTCGGGTTTGCTCGGGTTTGTTCGGATCTGTTTGGGTCTGTTTGGATCTGTTTGGATCTGTTTGGATCTGTTTGGGTCTGTTTGGATCTGTTTGGGTCTGTTTGGGTCTGTTTGGCCCTGTTTGGGTTTGTTTGGGTTCTGTTTTCTTCCCCCCCCCCCCCCCCCTCTTCCTCTTTATTGCATTCGCAAGTACTTCTACTCGTTCTGTCTGAAGAAACGCTCGCGGAACTTCGCCTGCGTTAAAAATAAAAAGCAGTGAGTATCGAAGGGGACGAACGACCGTTTTACCGGAATATGAAGCGATGACCAGGGAGAAGTCTCCCGGCGGAAGACTCGGTGGAGTGCGCGCACTCAGAGCCGTTCTTTCGTACGGAGAACACTATAATAGTATTTTCCCGCATCGCCAATCGTAACTCACGACATTTTTAATTTTAACCTCGAATTATGCAATCGTAACCCTTCTCGAACTTTCGTTACAAAATTGGCGAGAAATTTTACAAAATTCGATTTTAAACGTTGCGCTTTGGAAATCGTTTTGAAAACGGGTGGGACAAAGTTTGGGAACAGTGAGTGTGTTGATCGAGAATAAAGTGACGGATTTCAGTATCGCACGGTGCAGAGGTCATGAAAAGGTCATCAATGTTGACGAAGTGAGGTAAACGAAAGAGACTTTGGGTTTGTTTGGGTTTGTTGATAATGTCCGGAAAGCCGGTAAAACTAACCTCAAAATCGACTCGTTCGAGATCACAATATTGACCTTGAGGTTGAATTTTCATTCCTCTTTTTTTTCCTTCTTGAAACAACTTTTGGAAGAAATTTTTCGAAAACACTTTTTATCATCGTTCGTGTGTCGTTCGCGCGTTATGAAATTTCAACTTGTTAAGATTCATACGAGACAATCGGTATATTAAAACGGTATATTAAACCCAAACAAACCCAAACAACTTTTGGAACGATTTTTGGAACAATTTTTCCCAAAACACTTTTTATTATCGTATCACCTGTTTTCTTACGAAAGCGCTTCACTTTCGATTCCGGCATTTTTCTTAGCCATCTGAGCGTACCCTGCGTGAAGAGTGCTTCGACTTTGACTTTTTTTTTTCTCGCAGCTGGAGCGAGACGAAATCTCGTTACTTTTTTTCTTTCTTTCTTCTCTTTTCTTTTCTTTGTTTGGGTTTGAAGTTGATAGAACTTCAAACCGTCATGCCAGCAAAAGCACGAAATTTGTTTGGGTTTGTTTGGGTTCGTTACTTTGATTTCAAACCCTTGATTTTAAACAAATCCAAACGAACCCAAAAATTTACAGAACTGGGGTGGGGTAGGAAACACGAAATTCGGTTGACCAGAAGACTCAAAATTCCGAATTTGAACTTACCGGAAGTACGAATTTTGTAAATTGTTTGGGTTTGTTTGGGTTTGTTAAAAATCAAGGATTTTAAATCAAACTACCGAACCCAAACAAATTCCATAAACCTTTACGAAATTTTTAGTTTCGGAGGATTAAAATTCGGAATTTTGAGCCATCTGGTCAACCGAAGTTCGTGTTTCCTACCCCACCCCAGTTTAGTAAATTTTCAGGTTTGTTTGGGTTTGTAAAAAGCCAAGGGTTTAAAATCAAACTACCGAACCCAAACGAACCCAAACAAATTTCGTGCTTTTGCTGGCATGACCTTTAGGAAATTTGTAGTTTCGGAATTTTGAGTTTTCTGGTCAATCGAAGTTCGTGTTTTCCACCCAAACCTTTTATTTCAGAAAAACGTGTAAAGTTACATTTTTCTTTTTTCGTTTTAAAAAATATAATATATATTAAATATATATTTAAAATTAAAATTGATAATTTATCAATTTTAATAATAATTTAATTATTATTTAATATTATTTAATTAATTATTATTAAATTTGATTAAATTTAATAATAATTTAATACAATTTAATCATTTTCTTTAATTTAAAAATTAAAATTAATAATAATTTATTATTAAATTATTATTTAATAATAATAATAATTTAATAATAATTTATTTCGTCCTAAAAAACGTCAATATTTTTATTCCGACTCGCTTCTTCATTTGACTTTTTCTCTTTCATTGATACGTTTGGTTGTTCTTATCGGCGTTTCAGCGAGCAATGAACCCCACGACAAAGACAGCCTGAACGAGACCGGAAGCACGACGGGTGGCACGGTGGAGGGAAACCACTCGGGCCACCCCGGCAGGGGTGAGAGAAACGCCGGCCCGAGTGAACAAGTACCGAACACCGAGGGAAGACCAGTTATCACCACTACCGCACCGCCCCCGAAATCACTTGTGTCGAGGATTCTTGCGAGGGCACGTTCGTCCGACAATTTGCTCGATCACTCGGAACCGTAGTGAGTATTTTCCCTCTCTTATCAATATTATCATTACCTTTAAAATCTGTAAAGATTATTATTATTATAATTATTAATAATCATTATTTTGATTAATGATAATAATAATTAATTATAATAACAATATTATTATAATTATTATAATTCTTATTATCATTATAATAATTATTATTATTATGTACAATCGTTGTTATTTTTTGTGAATTTATTTTAATTTTTATTCATGATAATAGGATAATAATTATGATTATAAATAATTAAAAATTGATAATTTATTATTATTTATTTACAATTAAGAGAGAGAATATAAATTCTCATCATTTTTGATGATCGATGATCTCATCGATCTTTATTTTTCCGTGAAACATTAATTAATTATAAAATTAATTAATTTTTCACGAAACAATGATGATCGTTATTATTATCATCATTTCTAATGATGTCATCATCATCAATCATCGTCATTTCGAATTTCTAATCCATCATCATTTCTAATTTCTAATTTATGATAATAGGATAATAATTATGATTAGAAATAATTACTAATTGATGATTTATCATTATTTATTTACAATTAAGAGAAAGAATTTATAATTAATTAATTTTTCACGAAAAAAATGATGATCGTTATTATTATCATCATTTCTTAATTTATAACCATCGTTATTAGTAATTTTACACGATTTTCGTATAATTTTATTATTATTTTTGTCATTTCGAGCGATCATGTTAAATCTCATTTCTATCTGATATTATATCGAGATCAGTTTCTTCACTATATTCTATTTGCTATTATTATTATTATTATTATTATTATTATTATTATTATTATTGATAGTTTTTTTAGCATTGTTAATTTTTATCGTGGTCAATATTATTAAAGTTTTTATTATTGTCAAACTCTGATGGATGTTATTTCATAATTGCTGAATTTCTCGACAAGAAATTTCGAAAAAATAATTGAACAGTTAAGAAAAATTTAGGACTAAAAAATGAAAAAATGGGACAAAAAGTTTCGTTGTATTCCAACGATGCGAAATTCATCACCGTTATTATTATGATTTATTTATGTAGTTATGATTTATTTTCACCGTTTCAGTTCGCAATTATGGATCGTTCTGAGCAACGTGTACGGAGAGCTCGTGATCGTGTTAATGATGGCCCTCTGCCTGGCCGAAGTCATGGACACGCCTGTACCCTTGTTGAGCCTGCAGGTAAAGTGAAAAAAAGCATCTTTTTGCGATTGTGCGTTTTTTGTTTGGGTTCGACAAAGTTTCAATATACATCGTGATATACATCGTTTCGAAGTAACCGGAAGTTGACTTTTTTCACCCATAGAAGCAAAATTATTTCTTTGAGAAAATTTCATTTTTCAGATATTAATTACTCGGTTATTAGATCGATAAGTGACATTGAAATAACACAGAATAACCGAATATACTAAAACTTTTTTGAAAGTTATTTTTAAAAGTATTTTTTTTAAATCATGTAAATTTTATGGATTCAACTGCCCCGATAGAACGAACCGAACGAGCTCGTAGATCGCAGCGCTGCGCGTGCCAGAATTCAGAACTACCGCTCTGCCTGTATATCTATATCTCACTCCCCACCCTAAAACTTCCAAATGTGTGGGTAAGACCGCAGATGCTTACTCGCTTACACACGAGATGTCGCAAGTCTCCGTGTCGAAATTATTTTCGCGTGGTTTTGCAGCTTGACCGTTAAGCCGAATTTATCGCCTCTCTTCCGGCACCCCGGACCACTCGCGTATTTATATTTGTACGCGATACGAGTTTTATCCTCAATTTCATTTTTACTCGTCGATCGATGTTGCGATCGTTCGAAAAAATGAGGATCGCGGTGAGGGGGGGGGGGGGGGCGGGGCAACCGAGCAAGAACCGAATAAAAAGAAATTTAATCGAATGGCGTCCCTGCCGAGACGACCGCACTTTTCGGAATTCCCAACAACTTCGGGATTGTGATTCGATGATCAGTTTGGAAAAATTCCTGCCTGCGGTGAAACGACGCTTGGAAATAATCTCTTCGATTCGACTCGTCGTTGTTTCCAAAAGACTTCATACGTCGCCATCTTGGATTACGAAAAAAAAACGTGCGTTTTTCTTACGGTAATTCGATAGAGGACGCCACTTCCGGTAAAAAAAAGAAGACGACAGAATTCATTTCCGGGTTTTCTACCGATGAATAGGAATATCAAGATGGCCGCCGTGCAAGATTGTTGATGCGAATACGAAAAGAAATCGCGTTAACGAGCAGGACAAAAATATCAAAAACGAGGTTCTGCACTTCCGGTTCTTTGCTTTCCGATGTTTTCTTAACGATTCACTCACCTTTGTATCTTTTTATTTATTTTTATGAATAATTCGTAAAATACAATAAAAACAAAAGTTTGTGGCGCCATCTAGAAGCACTCGAAGGATAATTCAGTCTTCCGGTCATCGACGCGAATATCTCAGCGTCCGTACAAGTTATATCGTATTCTCAACACGTACTTTTCTAGCACTCGTTGATACTCGTCAAAGTGGCGCCCTCGTATGCGCGCAGTCGCAATCTGTTCACTCGATCGAGACTGCGAACGATTTCTAATTCTCGGTGTTGCGCGAACGTGCACGTTTTTGCATGCGCGCGCACGTTCCCGTTAATTCGCCTCTGTTGAGCAAAGTTCACGCGCCACGAGGGGGCGTGGGGGGGGGGGGGCAGGGAAATCGGAAGACTTCACGCGAAGATAAATCGAACGCGTTACACCGGCCCTGGTTATTTACACCGGAAGTCCGCTCGGAAGTCCACCGGAACTTTGATTCTGATTATCGTGGACTTTACTTCCGGTGAAATTTTCGCTTCTCGATACCTTTATACGTATGCACGAGGATGATAATAAATGCAAGGAAAAAAGTACGGGTTTACTTGGAGGAAAGATGCACGGGAGTCCACCCGGAGAGAAAACGAGACGGTGAAAGTTATATCGATCGTATATCATTCTCTCGGGCGCAGCCGTGCTCGCGCATCTCAGAAATATTCTCTCGAGTTGCAGAAACATATATTCCGAGCTGGTCGGGGACACTTCGTTTAGAAACAGTTTTTTTTTTGTTTTGTGTACGAATGTACAATGTTCATCTTTAGCTTTGTGACACGCAGTGGTTCGCATTTTTGGATGAACGTAGGGGAGCTGCGATCATCGTGCGATCGTGGCGCCATCTAGCGGCGATTAAATCTTCTATATATATATGTTTGATGAACGCTTTGGAATGACTGGTAGATTTTACACGTCTAGTTTTTATTTATAAAAGTCAAAGTTCTGGGGTTGGGTTGGAAACACGAACCTCGACCAGAAGGCTCGAAATCCCAAAACTAAAAATTTCGTAAAAGTCATGCCAGCAGAAGCCAAAATTTGTTCGGGTTTGTTTGGGTTCGTTAGTTGGATGAAAATCCTTGATTTTAAACAAAACCGTAAAAAACCGAAAAACTTACAAAATTTGTAGTTTCGGAATATTCAAATTCGAGATTTTGAGCTTTCTGGTCATTCAAAGTTCGGGTTTTCTACCCCACCCCAAAATTCTGACTAGCAAACCGACGAACGATAACCTAACCTAAACCCTGCAACGTGAAATTTAGAGGGCATGTTTCGATGTAATCACTTTTCGCGAAGGGGTTTTTCAGAATTCTCTTTTTTTTTTATTAAAAAGTTAAATTCGCACTTTCAAACTGACCTTCATCACGAGGAAAATGGGTTACGGAAAATAAAGGAGGTTATGTTAACGATATTCACCTACGAAATAAAAAGCCATTTTATTATCTCGTACAAGATTCGTCAAGTCTCGAAATTAATTCAGGAATCCAGCCATCATGTATCACCTTACTGACGAAAATTAATGGTTCGTAATGAAAACAATAACGTCGAAAATGCCAGTCGCAATGATCGTAAACGTAGCCGAAGGAACACGACAGGATTGTACGAGTTCTTTGTAGCTGGACGACGATAAACGTCTTGTTACTAAGTCGACTAGTAGACGTGGCCTCTGCAGAGGTTATGTACCACTTTGAACGCGCGTATAGAGTGCCCTAACGGTTGTTCCTTTATACGCGAGATCGAAATATAAAAAACTGTGAGCAAGAAGGAGATAGGGAAAGGGAAAGAGAGAGAAACGTTATGCGCGCGCAGAAGTTACGGAAAATCATGCGAGGTTGGATAATTTCCATTGATGCGCTCGTACACTCGTTCAAGTCTCACTGGTACACTTTACCTTTATCTACGGTTATTTAGGGGTATACAGGATATACAGGGTGTCCCGTTTGAATCTACAAATATTTTCCAAATTATCGACGCTATTGAAAAACTCTTTCAACGGAAGTTGAAACGACTCAGAATTTGTACCACGTGACGTAGTTCGGAAGTGAGGTTATATTTTCTTCAGATCGCCATTTTTCAGAAAAACATTATTTCAAAAAATTTTAATCGTCGATGAGAAAAGTCCGTGAAAATTTGTAGGTTATATATGTTGACTTTGCAGACGCTCTTAAGAAGTTTGTTTGGATTTGTTTGGGTTCGGGACTAGTAACAACACTTTCGTGTTTTATTCCGATTTTTACGGCAAATTGTTATTCACTAAATTCACCCTCTAAATTATAAACAGGTCATCCATGTAATTTCCATTAAATTTACATTTAAAAAAGCACAGATTGATGTCCACCTTAATCTTTCATTTTTAACGATCCCATCGATATAACTCGTAACTTCCTGTGCGAAAAAATCGACGTTGATCGGACCGTTGGGAAATCCATTAAAAACACATAGTTGACGCGTCTTTTGTAGCCACGTAGCAACCAGTTAGCTCGATGCCCGAAACCGTTGAGTCTTGTGTACAAAACACTCGACGGTTCGAAAATGCGCCGGTGCGTGGCGCTTCGGTAGGTCCGTGACTAAGCATCGATATTTCGTTTACGGACCGCTTATTCAATCGTGAACGTGGGTTTCTTCGCAAACGCAAGTTTGCGTGTTCGTCGAAAAGAAAATTCGTTTTATCTCTCTCTCTCTCTCTCATTGAAACGCTCTTCCGCGAACGTTCTCGTTCCTTCGTAACAAAACACCGTTCGCTTCATCGCTCGCGCTTTACACCACGAGCAAAATTCGCGAGAACTAGGCTACCGTAACGCTAATTTTCTCCGCTACTTTTGACGCGCCGATAAACGAGATACGATTGTTCGGGAGATATGTGCTTCCTCTTGGAACAATAACTGTTTTTACGTATGGACGTTAGAGGTGTTATTGTCGCGTCATCCCAACGAGACTTCGAAGCGTTCTAACTGAAAGCAAAAAAAAAACAAAATGGCCGACACTAGATGAGGCGTCGCGTGAAGTTAGCCGCGTTCTCTATGCAGTTCGCTATGAATGTTGGCATTTTCAACGACGACGTGTAAAAATACTGGACAAATATGGAGGATTTTTAAATTGGAACTGGACAAAAATACTGGACAAATATGGAATATGTTATAATTGGAATTGGACAAAAATACTGGACAAATATGGAATATATTAAAACTGGAATTGGACAAAAATACTGGACAAATATGGAATATATTAAAACTGGAATTGGACAAAAGTACTGGACAAATATGGAGTATATTAACGCTGTATGCATTAATCCATCATTAATCGCTACATTATGATGCTCGATTGACCGTTTGACAAAAATATATACGACTACGTATTTCCCTAGAAACCGTTAGAGGTTACAGTCGAAAGCGAACAGATGGCGCCACCCTTCCACCAAGACGATACATAAACCGTCATTTGTCCAAGCGTGGTCTACACACATCAGTTCGATCTCTTATCGCCCGCAATCTTTTTCTAATTAGCTGAAAAATACAATAAAAAATTACTCAATTTTGTAACGATCTTTTGTTGGAAATTCCAAAACACGGTTACGATAACTATTGCAGTTACAATTCCTGGCTATTCCATCTGCAAATTGTTTGAGATTTTAATATGGTTAAGCATAACCTCTTTTTCAGCAATCCTCTATGCATTTTTATTTTTCCCTGTCGAGGGTAGGAGGAAATTGAAGAAAATTTGGATTGCTTTCGACTCCTCGTATTTTTTTGATTCCTTGTTCCACACTTTTTGACTAAGCTGTTTACAAGAAACTCAGAATTGTTACGCTCACTGGTTTATGCACCGGCCGGTGCACGGTTGAGCGGTCACCCCTCCGAGTATCGGCGTTGCACATTGCTTCTTGACTCTTAAATAGCTTGTTAATCAGCCTATTATGCATTCTTTTTATCGCTACAAATTCGTTTACAGATAACATTGAATATCATGCATTCAATTTATCGCTACATTATGATTGACTGTTATACATTATTAATTAATGTATCAACATAAATTGCACTCTTTCACTTCATTAGAATTCATACATCGAAAGTAATAAACGGCTCTTACAAAATCCTCGATAAACGAAGAAAAAAAAACAGAGTACGAAAAAGATAAGAAAGAACGCGAATTGAGACATCCTCGGCAAGAAAGCTTCTGCGATACGTTCGACGAGAATTCATTGGGTGACTTCAACGCGCGGCAGTTTTGTACGTGTTTATTAGAATGAACGCGACAACCGAGTCCGGTTCGGCCGGATTCCCAACCGGTTTGTGCAAACGATACTTCGACGAAGGATAACCCTGGTACTCACCGTTAACGATAAAAAAAATCAGATGACAATCTTGATAACCTTCCGGGGGAGAAAGGACATAGGTCTTCAACCCTTCGTTAAGGTTCCAACCCCAAAGGGTTCTAAAGAGTTCGAAAGGGTTCCTAAGGGATATCGCGAAATTCGCGATTTTGCTCTTATTGAAATGGTCAGTGATTACCTGTCATTGTGGGATGAACCTTGGCAAATAGTGTTTTAAAAAATTAAAAAAACTAAGATTTCAACGATTTTTGTTTAAATAAAAAATGTTGAAACGATCTTTTTTGAAAATTAGAATTTTTCAACGATATCTGTCGAATATAAAAATGTTGAAATGATTTTTGTTGAAACATAGAATTTTACAACAATTTTTGTCGAAAATAAGAATGTTGAAACGATTTTTGTCGAAAATAAGAATGTTGAAATGATTTTTGTTGAAAACTAGAATTTTTCAAAGATTTTTGTCGAAAATAAAAATGTTGAAACGATTTTTATTGAAACCTAGAATTTTTTAATGATTTTTGTGAAATCTAGAATTTTGCAACGATTTTTGTCGAAAATAAGAATGTTGTAACGATTTTTGTTGAAAACTAGAATTTTTCAACGATTTTTGTCGAAAATAAGAATGTTGAAACGATTTTTGTTGAAAACTAGAATTTTTCAAAGATTTTTGTCGAAAATAAAAATGTTGAAACGATTTTTATTGAAACCTAGAATTTTTTAATGATTTTTGTTTTTGTCGAAAATAAGAATGTTGAAACGATTTTTATTGAAACCTAGAATTTTTCAACGATTTTTATCAAAACCAAAAATGTTTAAACGATTTTGGTTGAAACCAAGAATATTTTAACGATTTTTGTTGAAACCTAAAATTTTTCAACGATTTTTATCAAAACCAAAAATGTTTAAACGATTTTGGTTGAAACCAAGAATATTTTAACGATTTTTGTCGAAACCTAGAATTTTTCAACGATTTTTATCAACACCAAAAATATTTTAACGATTTTCGTTGAAATCAAGAATGTTTCAACAATTTCAATCGTTGAAACCCCATTCGATCGATTATTTACCTGATATCTCATTGATCTGTTTCTCCTCATTTGCAGAGCGTCTTCCTCATGTATCTTTACGTCGGAAGCATAGCCGTTATCATCAGCATATACTTTTGGGTTCTGGTCGACAGTTGTGGGAGTATAACGGGTGGCCGTGCCGAGGACGCGGAACTCGGTGGTGGCGCCTCGCTCACGCGATTCGGATCTCTCAAGAGGGCCCATATATCGAGAGCGAGAACTGCCCCGACCAGTTTTTACATTCGCGTCGGTGCTTTGCGTAAGAAAACAATAAATAATCATACGATCTCTCATAACAATAATTACGATGATAATTATCATATAATCTAGAATAATCATTCGATTTGACGTTTTCCACGTTTCAAATGACATTTGGTACGAGATGTACTGAGAATCGATAAATTATGAGAAAAAATCGAGCAAAATCGACGTTTCGGTCAAAACTTACGAATTTCTACTGAAAAGCTTAATAATTGCGAAAAAAACACTTTTACCCGAAAATTTCATATTTTTCGAAATCGAAAGGTCGATTTTCATCAATATTGCAAAAAACAATCAAATAATGCTGGAAATAGGGTTGCGTAAATTTAAATGTTAAAATTTCCGTTTAAATGTTAAAACCCAAACATTAAATTTTTTTTTTTTTTCAAATCGCAGTTTTTGGTCTTGCCACTCTAGTCTTTAATGGCCTGGAAATGGCTATGCACACGATGATGCAAGGCGCCGAGTGTCTCAGTGACATAATCTTCGTACATCCGGTACTTCACGGACTCTTCACCTTCCTTCAAATGCATTTTCTATTCGTGAATTCTCAGGTAAAACAAGTTTGAAAAATTACTTAAATTTGAAAAAAAAATTGTCGAAACGAGCGTTTTAATATTACAAATATTTCATTAATTAAATCAATAACTTTCATAAATTTAATAAATTTAATCAATGATTAAAATTCAAATTTGTGACAAAATAATTTATTGAAAATTCAGTAAATTCATTTTTTTTTTGGTTATTATGCCAAGATCGTTTGTTTCTGATTTTTGTCTCTTCCGGTAGGTTTTAGTAGAGCGATTCGGTCTGGCAGCAAGATTCGGCTTCACTCATTTGGCGGCGACCAATATCGCGGTCTGGGCTCGTCTCGTGATCTGGGATTCAGCCCAGGAATGGACGTATTTCGTGCATCTTGCTCAGAGGGGACCCGAAACGTCTTCATCACCGTTGAACTTACGGGGATTCCCAGGTTCCCTGACAAGACGAGCCCGAGATCTCATGGGTGAGAAAAATCTAAATGACCTTGGAATATTTCACGGCAGCGTTCAGGAAGTTCTCGGGCTTGAAATGAACGATCTGGTGTAACGGTGTTTTGTACTTTCAGGAAAGAGCTCGTCGGACGGTGTCATCCTGCAACCTTATCAGCCAATTTCACCGGAACAAATATCCCAGGTGGTAACTCTGCAGGAGTGTTTAAATACGAACACACTCGGTCAATTGTGGACTTCAAGTATGCCGTTCTTGTATCCCTTCATCGTGCAGTTCAGGTATAATATCAATTTTCGCAATCAATCAATCAATCAATCAATCAATCAATCAATATTCGCAATCAGGTATAATCAATATTCGCAATATATAATATATTGATTCGCAATATATAATATATTTATTCGCAATAAATATATCAATAATATTGATATATTGATCCGCAATAAATTGATATATCGGTTCGCAATATATTGATATATCGATTCACAATATATTGATATATCGATTCGCAATAAATATATCAATAATATTGATATATTGATTCGCAATATATTGATATATTGATTCGCAATATATTGATATATTGATCCGAAATATATTGATATATTGATTCGCAATATATTGATATATCGATTCGCAATATATTGATATATCGATTCGCAATATATTGATACATCGATTTGCAATATATAATACAATATTCGTATAATTTCAATATTCGCTTCGACATGTCGAAGACGTACCACGTGACACACGAGTGCGAGAGAAAAAGTCGACAATTTAAAAATCGCAATTTCTCCAAGTCAAAACATTTTTATCGTAAAATTCAAGCATCTATTTCTGGCTCTATGAATTCTACAGACTGATGCTCGATTTTTCACTGTAAGCTTTTAATTAACACTGAGAAAACGGATTTCGAAAATTTGTGAGGTTATGTCGTCATGCTCTTAAATCGTGTTCATCGATGAGCTCAACAAAACAACTGATGTTTGTCGTTTCAGTCTGATCGCGGCCGCAGTGACATTCGTGATGGGCCAAAACGTGGGACGGAATCGTTACTGTCACAAGCAAAAGTTTCACTCGAGCAAAGATCTTGGGATTCATTCGCGAGTAGGCTGTGACGGTTCGAGCAAAGGTTTATTCCTGGGGATATTGTGCATGACAGCTGGTATAGTCGTTATCCTAATATTCCTCGTGGTCCGTGAAGACGACAAATTTTCACCGGCGACTCTTTCTTGGCTGACGTGTGGCACGCTTATCGGTATATTGACATTGAGCAGTGTGATGACAGCCAGCGGTCTCGTTCAAGTACGACAAATGTCGATTGTGTCTCGAGCACCGGCGACCCTCGATGCACTCTTGTCGAACGTCGCACTCTTCGGGGTTCAACTTTACGCGGTTTTCACCGCCGTTGTTTGCGCTTGCTCTTTGGCGACTCACGATGTTGAAAGTCAAGATCCCGATAGCCGGGGAAGACACGCGATGCTGCTGGCCGCTTCGATATTACAATTGGCCCAATGCTGCGCCCAAAGCACCCTGATCGCTGAAACTTCCAAGAGATCGTGCATCACCCGATGCCAAATAATGGCGAAACCAGCCCGACAAGTCGTCACTTTCTTACTCTTCAGCAACGCTGTTCTTTGGGCCTTCGATACCGTTGTCACCCAAAATTGGGTCTCTCAGGAACTTCAGCTTCGATTCTTCGGTGTACTCGCTTGGGGCATCGTATCCAGGATTTGTCTTCCACTCGTTGTTTTCTATCGATTTCATAGCTGCGTTTTGCTGCTCGAGGCGTGGAACAAATGCTACAGAATTCCCAGGGGCGAACATCCACTCAACTGACGACGGTTACTCTCCGGACGATATTCCACCAGGTATCGTTTCATGGGTTGTTCTTCTTTTTTTTAACCTACAATAGTCTGTCCTTCGTTTTATTATGGCGTCTCGTTGGAGTATTGATATTCACGGTTTTTGAGTTGGCTCGAGAAATCCGTCGCATGAATTCGTGGTTTCTGGAAGTGTAAAGGGCTTAAGGGACTTCGCGACCTAAACGTCGATTGTTAATTTGTCTGCCGGAGTTGCGTTAAAATATTTTTAAGAAATTTGTTAAGTCTGGGTTTGTTTGGGTTCTGTTTGTTTGTTTGGGTTTGTTTGGACTGTAAAATAGCGACGTTTTTCCAAACTTTCACCCGGTTTTTT
Organism: Ophioninae sp. B BG-2022a; assembly: GCA_030522765.1. Classification (NCBI taxonomy): domain Eukaryota; kingdom Metazoa; phylum Arthropoda; class Insecta; order Hymenoptera; family Ichneumonidae; species Ophioninae sp. B BG-2022a. The sequence goes on from JAPYZJ010007945.1 coordinate 17,163, forward strand.
AATTCGTGTCGAATAAACGTCCATATTTTCTTATCTATTAATATTATGTAATTTTTCATTTTCTCTAACCAGCATATTTTATACGTTGGTTTTTCCGTAGAATGCCGTGACAGAGTGGTAAACCGAAACGTGTTCTCCACAAAAAAAGGCCACTCTGTCACACTATTTTTGAAAAAATCGACGTTAAAAAAGAACTTTTATTAGCCGGAAAGGAAACTTTAATTACTCCTAATGTAAACACAGAAGCAACTTTTTTTTTAAACCCACAGAAGTCACAATTATGTGTAGTTCAAAAACCAAAAAAAAAAAAACAGAAAAACGTCGTTTTATTGTAGGTTGAAAAGAAGAACGACCCTCATACGTTTTGAACTGTCGTTTTTTTTTGTCGCTACGGTTTGATAATATTGATATTGATGGGGGTTCAATGAATAATAAATGAATTGACTTTCCCGCAGATTACAGCCGATATCGCATCGCCGACGTTGCCGCAAGAGAAAGGTTATGCTCGATCTTCGAGACGCTGAGAATTCGCCGGATCGTCCACGAGTAACAGATAATTACGAGGAAGAAGGCTCGGCACCGTTACGCATCGATGACCCGACGCATTATCTGCATCCCTACTTGGACAGTGCGAGTTGGCTTTATCTGGACACTAATCCAATAATGCGTATCGCCAATCCGGCGTTGCATCATCCCCAAATAATCGAATACTCGATGCCACCGCCGAAGAGAAAAATTCAACATCATTGTTCGCAAGATCACGACACGATGCGCAGTTGTCAGCGTAATCGCCATCATCATCGTCATCATCATCATCATCGTCATCACCATCGTCATTGTGATCATTGTCGCAATCGGTATGACTGCCAAGATCATCAGAATCGCCACCGTCGTTATCATCGACGCGTGGCCAGTGATCCCGGTGATTTTGGCAATAGGAACTCTCAATTGAATGTCGCGCGTCATCGACGTGTCATAAGTCTCGATGGCAGTCTCGATCAAGCCTCCGCTCGTCGACTCGTTCAAACTACCATCAACGAAGCCAGCGAAGACGAACCTAGTAGCCCCGACGAGATCGCGAAAACTTTGACCTTCAGAAAAGTGCCATGGCACCCGAATCTTCACATGCTCAAGATTAGACAAACTTGAATATCCCGGCGAGATACAAAGTTTTTTTTTCTCCTTGATTCGACTGCAAAATAACCTGCCACGATGCTTCCAGTCCTCGTATATTTGATTTGAAAAAAAAAAGAAAAAAAAAAATCGTTTCGTCCATACGAAACATTTCTCATACAGATTCATCCGGGAAATATTTCGATGAATATGGGAGAGTAAAAAATGTCGTCAGAAAAAAGTGGTACGATTTTGCGGTTGATACAGTAACCTTGAAAATTTTGAGGTGGATTCTTACACAGCCCTTCACAAGTCATATTGTTTTTTTTTTTTTGAACGAAAAATGGTATACTTAGCTCATTTCGTTTCTTTTAAACGAAAATGGAATACTTCACTTATCTTATTTCACGTTCGTCTCTTTTAGAACCTTACCGGTTTTTTTCCTATTTTCCATTTTTTTTTTAAATATACGCCAGGATAAATTGAAATGGACCACCTGATGTATAATAATTTATGTATACACGAGTATTATGTGGCATGAAAATCAAAGGGATCGTGGGAAATATCGGGTTTCCAATATTATTTATCCGACGATCAACCCTTGGGTTATATTTCGTTAACGTGCAATATTATTTCGTAAGTTGATTTCGGCGTTATTACGCCGGAGGCTGTACAGTTAACGTTAAAGGGTAGCTAGGATTCTCATGTTTTTAGATAATTTGCAGCTGTTCTTTTTAATTAATATTTTATTATTTTTTGTATTCTCAACGGCCTCGAGCTCATTCGAGTACATGCGCAACGAGAAAAAACTTCAATCGAAATAGCAATCGAAGTTGAATCGTGTCACGCAGGCACAACGTGACGATCGATTGGTTCTCGCCCTCCCTGGACCCCTCGTTAAATACAATTTTGTAAATATTTATCGGTAATTCTATAAAAAGTAAAGAAATGTAACTATTTATAAATGTACTCGAGTTCTATTTGTTTCTCAATTATTCGAAGTCCTCCACGATAATTCACGATTTTTAAAAACTTCAAAATTGAGTTTTTCATCGGCGAATAATAAACAAAGATTCCTGAAAAAAGCTTCGATGCTCGATAAAGAGAAAGGAGCTTCGAAAGAAGTTTAGTATGTTACAGATTAAAACCTTCTATTTTTAATATACGACAGACTTTACCTCCATAATTTTTTTTTTCACAATTTACCTCTTCGAGCATCAATTTTGCGAAAAAACTGTTTCCAGTCGTTGGTTTAGCGCAAAAATCAGGTAGGCGGAGGCGACAATATTTTTATTTCCCTTTCCCGGGGATTTCCTATTCACAAGACAAAACTGGGAAAATGCGATTCTTCTTTTCACATCAGCTGTTAAACGTAAACTAAATATCCATAATCGTGTACGAGGTGTTAACTGGTAGAATACGGATCGTGAAATTGAAAAAAAAAAGAGAGAAATCGAAGATAAAAAGCGCGAGGGAGAGAGGGAGAACGAAATCCCAAATTTCAAAAACGAATATAGGATTACTATTTTCAATCCTCATTAGTACGTATAATAGTTAAAGCTGCAATATAAGTGAAAAAATTATTTTGAGGTTATCATTTTCCGTTCGAGATATTATAGTTTATCTCGAGAAAGGAAAATGTGGTCGTTACTTCGAGTGACTTATTTCCTGAATCTGAAGTGAAGATTTTTCCGACTCAGAGTCGAGAGATAGCTGAACAAAGTTCCCGGGAGAACGAGAGGGAGAGAGATAAAATAAAAGAGAAAGAGATGATCCGAAGAATGAATAACCGTAACGTAAAGTACGGAGATTTTCGATTTCCTGTTTCTTCTCTCTTCGGAGTCTCTCCAGTTCTAATCAAGCCCAACATCGTCATCAGGCGCCGATGGCTTCGGTGCACCAGTGTTCGGTTGACTCGGCGTTGATCCTGCACCACGGAAAAAGCCGGGTATACCACCCGGCATACCTCCAGGCATACCTCCCATCATGTCCGAAAAATTCGGAGATCCTCCACCCATGTTTCCGTCTCGACCGAATTTCGAACGTGTTTTCTCCAGCAGTTTCATCACTTTAGGGTTGTCCTTGTACTTGTAAATATTGCCCGGGTTGGCTGTTATGTCCAGGAAAGCTTGTGATACTTCCGGATCCTTGTTCGAATCGTACGGAAAAATTACGTTTATCAAAAAAGTAGTAAAACAAAAAAGTCATTTAATAAAGTTCTGTTTAAAAAAAAAATCGATAAATGCAACGCTATTGGATCTTTCTCACGATTAATTTGCATTCCTTGGAAGATAAACAAAATTATAATCGCGTACAGAATTATTAATATCAATGAGAGGGAATTCAAAATCAATTACCTGGAAAGCTTGCAGCATCTCTTGAAGATATTCGTTATATTTATCGGATCCGCGTGCATCTTCGCCGGCATCTGAGCCCTCGGTTTGCGATCCACGTGTACCGTCCACTCCGCTCGATTTTGTTGCCCCGGCTCGCTTCGACGCTTCGGCACGTTCTCTCGCTGCTTTTTCGCTCAATTTTCGATCCTTCTTTCTCTTGTATTCCTCGATTTTTTGGGCCTACGGAAGTTGTGAAGAAAGAAGAAAAGTAAAAGGATTGGTTTTTTGTACTTTTTTTGATATCATATCATTGGATTAAAACAACGATATATATATACAGGGTGACCGGAAATCCAACCTATTTTTTTCAAAGGGGTTATAGTAGAGGTCATTTGCAACAAAAAATGTCCAATCAACTGGGGGTCGAAAATTGATGGTTATTGAGATATTGATGTTTTTGTTTTCTGAAGAATTTGCTTTCTGCCTAAAATAAAAAATTATGAAAAAAATATGCTATTATAAAGAACAATTCGATACTTTTCTGAGAGACCAAGAGTTAGCGATTATTTAAAAACAAATGTTGCATCCAAATTTTATATAATCTGAAAATTAAAAAGCCAATTTTCGACCCCCAGTTGATGGGACATTTTTTGTTGCAAATGACCTCTACTATAACCCC
>JAPYZJ010007954.1:0-12015 GCA_030522765.1 Ophioninae sp. B BG-2022a
AGAATTTCAAAGTTGGACCATCGATTTTTGCCAATTTTTCCATACATACCCCTTTGCCTCTTTTTTTGCCATTTTTCAAGTGGACTTTCCGGGAAAACTTTACGAGATATCGATACGAATCCAACGCGATTATTTAAGTCAAGCAAAAACCTTTTCCAAACCCACCAAATGAATCTCCATAGCTAACAAGAAGCCCACCCTACGACCTTTTGAAATTTCGTGATTTTCGAGATTCCGGAAAAGTGGCCAGAAAAAATCGAAAAAAAATTTTTTCCGTTTTCAAACTCTTAAAAGCGTCTATTTAACCGGAAATTTTCCGCTGATTACGAAAATGCCCAAATTTCTGCCGAAAGTGCAGAATTACACTGAGAAAATGCGAAAAACCTTTCTAGATTATTTTTTCGACATTTTTCTCTACAAATGGAGAGTTCAATGCGAGCCAAATTGTGGATTTATCTTCAACGTATAAAAATACATTATCACAGACCTGCGATATGACACTAAACGTCTAAATATAATAATTATTTCAAAGCTAAGCCCTCTAAAGGGGCGTGTCTGATTGGTTGTCTTTAAAAATTAATAACAATTCAGGGGTTGATCCGGGAACCGTATATGCTTATATCAATCGCCTCAGAATTTCACCAGCAATCTCCCATATCAAGATTGACACTTTTAATTGGGACACCCTGTATAGAGCCAGAGAGAGCGAAGTCGAGGGCCCAGGGAGGCCTCATTCGTGGCGCTTTTCGAAATAGTTACAGACGTATGGCTATAAGAGAGAAACAACGACATCGTGTACTCGTTACTCGTATACGAGCCTCGACGAGAGAGCGCGGTGTCTGTGCATGACGAACGAGAGAGTACTCACGGAGGTCGCCGTCAACCACGAACAATGCGACCAACTTCCTTCCTTCAACTTTCAGCGTTTCTACTCTCCCCTCACCATCGCGGAAGCTCCTCATCCTTCTACCCTCTTTCCGTCTTTTTCGACCTAACCCAAACGCCTGACGATTCCGCTCGAAAAGTTTGGAAAAAGTGATCGCGACCATTCAAGACCCGTCCGCGAGGTTATCCTCGCTAGACCGAATAACTATCCGCAATTAGCCGAGAACCGTTGCAACCTACGTCACGAACGATTTTTCTTTCATCTTTTTTTCCCGAGGTGGAAAGTAGTCACTTCGAATAAAAATTATACAATTTTTATAGTCAACGGGTTGTTCTTCTTTTTAATTTACAGTAGTCTGTCCTTTGTTTTTTATGGCGTCTTTTTGGAGTATTGATATTTACGGTTTTTTAATTCGTTTCGATTTTTTTAAATTTTTTTTATTTATTAATATTATGTAATTTTTTATTTTCTCTAAACAGAATATTTTATATATTTTCCGTAGAATGCCGTGGCAAAGTGGTACAGAAAAAATCAGAAAACAGAAAAAAAACTATGTCACACTATTTTTTAAAAAACCAAGGTTAAAAAAGAAGTTTTATTAGCCGGAAAGGAAACTTTAATTAGTCCTGATGAAAACACAGAAGCAACTCTTTTTTTTTTAATCCCACAGAAGTCACAATTATGTGTAGTTCAAAAACCAAAAAAAAAAAAAAGAAAAACGTCGTTTTATTGTAGGTTAAAAAGAAGAACGTCTCACCTATGTCACGAACGATTTTTCTTTCATCTTTTTTTCCCGAGGTGGAAAGTAAAAAAAAGCTTCGAATAAAAATTATACAATTTTTATAATATACAACATTGTTCCTATTTTTTTTTTTTAAGATAAAGATGATTCGTATTGTGAGAAAATAATATTTATCAAGAGTGCATAAATTATTGCAGAGAGAATAATTCGTTGGTTTTTTTTTCGGATCGGTTTTCAGCTTTAAGGAGTCAAAATCCAGAGAGGAGAAATCGACGATGTCAAAGTACAGCGACGAGCATCATCGAGTAGAGTTCACTTCGGGACTTTAGGAAGCAGTTGACGAGCCATTGGCCACTGCGAGAAAAGGCGAGTTTTCCTCTTGCTTCTTTTTTCCACATTTTTCATTTTTTAAATTCCTCGAACTTTATCTTAAAGCTTTTCGACTCGATCGTTTCGAAATATCAATTAAAACGAATAAATTTCATTTACAAAGGTCACGATGTCAATGACCGGAAGCTTGATGGGATACGAAAACAACAACGAGGTCAATCAAGCGAAATGCAAAAAACCGCTGAAACCACTTCCGGTTGTTTCGAGCGTCAATGCCAGCGGCGTTACGACGATACCCGCGGTAACGACTAAATCAAGAAAATCAAGCAGAATCTCGAGAAAACAGGAATCCTGTCATCGCGGCCACGTCAACGGTCTATGGTCCGTCTGGTACGGTATCATCGCAGTTTCGCTTCAGGCGTACGTTGCGACCCGATGCGCAAGACGGTTTGTTGGTAAGGTCCGATTTTCCACTCCTTCCTCCTCGAAAACTCGCGACAACATTTTTCATACTTTTTTTTTTCATTCGAGACGAGCAGTGCCTCCGATGCTCGACTCTAAGGATTTTTCTCTCTCTTTCTCTCAGAAGATGAAATCAGGGAGCTTAGAAGATAAAACACGCGGTTTTTTCTTAAATTAGCTACTGGGTCTTAATTATATATTACTTTATATTTAGTTTGTTTGGGTTTATATTTTATATTTTTATATTTATATTTTTATATTTTATATTTTATATTTTATATTTTATATTTTATATTTCATATTTTATATTTTATATTTTTATTTTTTATATTTTTATATTTTATATTTAACTTTATATTCAGTTTGTATCTACCATATTATTCCTTACTTATAGTAACTCTAATAATTATAATTACTTTGTAATACTTATAATTATTTTTGGTATTTTCTTTTTATATTATTTTTATTATTTTCTGGATTTTTAATATTATTTTTGTATTATTTCAATATCTGTTATGATTATTATATTGCCCGATAGTTTATATTTTATAGTTTATATTTTATGTTTTATATTTTATGTTTTATATCTTATATTTTATATTTTATAGTTTATATTTTATATTTTATATTTTATATTTTATATTTTATATTTTTATTTTTTATATTTCCATATTTTATATTTAACTTTAAATTTAGTTTGCATCTACCATATTTTTCCTTACTTTTAGTAACTCTAATAATTATAATTACTTTGTAATACTTATAATTATTTTTTCTATTTTCTTTTTATATTATTTTTATTATTTTCTGGATTTTTAATATTATTTTTGTATTATTTCATTATCTGTTATGATTATTATATTGCCCAATAGTTTATACTAGGACATAATAAAATTGTATCATCATCATCATCATCGTATCGCGACGTTGAATGTAACGATGAAAAAATTATGTAAATAACGTAAGGCTGGTTCGTTAATACGTATCTCTGTTTTACAGCTTATCTCTCGTTGCCGTGGCCAGCGGATTCCCAGCCGCCAAAGTTGGAACTGCACGCCTGCATAGTTCTAGCCGGTACCGGAGTGCTCTTGCTTCCGGTACTTCTGGCAGCGGCTTTTCTCAAACTCGGCAATTTGGCAAACGACGGTGTCAAGCTGGGACGCCATTTGAGCACGTGTACGCGGGACCCACCCTCCTCATTGCTCACCAACAACTCGGCCAACGGTAGGGACCGATTTCTCTTCTCCTCGCTTGTAGACTTGCCGATTCCTGGCCGCGCCCAAAAACACACGTACACGCGTATTTATTATTTTAATTTGGCTCGTTATCGAATTTTACAGGCTAATTACCATTTTACTATTTTACCATTTTACCATTTTACTATTTTACTATTTTACCATTTTACTATTTTACCATTTTACCATTTTACTATTTTACCATTTTACTATTTTACTATTTTACCATTTTACCATTTTACCATTTTACCATTTTACCATTTTACAATTTTACTATTTACTATTTTACCACGTTACCATTTTACCATTTACCGTTTACCATTTTAGCATTTTACCATTTTAGCATTTTACCATTTACCATTTTACCATTTTACCATTTTACCATTTTACCACTTTACCATTTTACCGTTACCAAAAGCAAACCCAAACAAACACACGTACACGCGTATCTATTATTTCAATTTGGCTCGTAATCAAATTTTACAGCCCAATTACCATTTTACCATTTTACCATTTTACCATTTTACCATTTTACCATTTTACCATTTTACCATTTTACCATTTTACCATTTTACCATTTTACCATTTTACCATCTAACCATTTTATCATTTTATCATTTTACCATTTTATCATTTTACCATTTACCATTTTACCATTTTACTATTTTACTATTTTACCACGTTACCATTTTACCATTTACCGTTTACCATTTTAGCATTTTAGCATTTAAGCATTTTACCATTTTAGCATTTTAACACTTTAGCATTTTACCATTTTACCATTTACCATTTTACCATTTTACCATTTTACCATTTTACCATTTTACCATTTTACCATTTTACCATTTTACCATTTTACCATTACCAAAAGCCTCTGGACAGTGGGGTATGCAAGAAGAATATTGCTTATCAAAATACGAGAAACAGGAGCAATCCTCTCTCCTCAAATTTACTTGTTCGACAAAATATATCTCTTCATTAATTTTTTTTCCAACAAATGTCCATTTTTTTGTAATTAATCATATATTATAGCTGCCGGACAAAACTTTGGACACGATTTTAGTGGAAAAAAAAAGGGCAAGATTACTCGTGTCTTTCTCACGTTTTCCCGAGAGGCGTTAATTAATCTTACGAAATAACGCGGACGCGAGGAGCGAGCGATCCGTGAAATTGGTACATTCGTCCCAGGCTCTCTTTCTCTCGCTCTCGTAATTTCGTCCACGAAGAAACTCGAAACTTGCAACGTGGCACCCTCGAGATAAACTTTTACAAAGTAATCGAAATTTAGGATTATCCACGTTCACATTTACCTATCCACGATGCACGAATTTTTTTCGGTTTGTTTGGGTTTGTTTGGGTTATGTAAACGATCGAAACGTTTTTTTCAGGTCTGGCGAGTAATCTCTGGAGACACGGTGGACCAACAGCAGCATTTGTACATCTGTGCACAGCCATGTGTTTCCTTCTGCCTTCTTTGCTGATGGAGGCCAGGCTCATCCACGCTGGTTTCCTGCCAAAAGGTAAGAATCTCCCTAACTCCGTCCTTTCGCAATTAACTTTCCGGAAACAGTCCAAACAACGAGTTTTCAACTTAAATTACAAAAATAAAAAAAGTTCGACGACATTTGTCCGCTGTGCCAAATGTTCCTACCTACTAGTCGTCGTATCGTGTTATCGAGAAAAATTTTTCCGGAAATGGGCAATAGCGAGTGGCAGTTGCAGAGCGAGGGTTAAAAAAAAAATATTCGACGCTTGGGCTTTCTCATATTTTTCCGCAACAATTTTTTTTTTATTGCGAAACGCTTTTCGACGTTTTTCGTAAATATAATCGACCGGTAAAAAAAATAAAAATGAACAAAAAAAAATAAAATAGAACAAAAAAAAATGAAAATGAACAAAAAAAAATAAAATAGAACAAAAAAAATAAAGAGGAGCAAAAAAAATAAAAATGAACAAAAAAAAATAAAAATGAACAAAAAAAATAAAAATGAACAAAAAAAATAAAAATGAACGAAAAAAATTAAAAATGTTCTCGGAATTAATTGACAGAGAGGGAAAGGGTAGTTTTCGTCCGACTCGTATTTTCCTCTTTAGGAAAGGAGTTCCTAAACTTCCGGTCAGAGAAACGTGCTCCGAAAGAAAATGAAAAAAAAAAAACAAGAGAAAAAATGTGGAATTCACCCTCGGGTTAAAAAATTTACCTAAAGCGTGACATTTAACCCCGGATTTTTTCCGTTTTTCTCGTTTCGCGCCCCTCGACGCTTGTCGCTATTACGACGGAAAAATACCGATTTAAGGGAAGCCAAAAAAAAAAAAGCTTCGGTCGATGACTGAGAAAGCTCGGTAGGTCTAAGATTACGGCTTTCAACCCTCGAAATCTCCGAACCCTTTGGGCTCCGTCCTCTTATCTCCCTTCTTATCTTTGGGAAGAAGACACGCTCGGGATGCAGGAAAAATAAAAAGGCGATTCCCCGGAGGCCTCTTAAAACGTGTCAAGGATCTTGCACGCCCCAGTGGGCAAACTTCAGACCTGCCAGCGTTTGTTTCGTATTTTAGGGTGTCCCGTAACGCGAGAACCTACCCCCGCGTTTTTTATTCCGTGCGCACGTAACCTCGCGGGATTTGACACCTCACGCGCTTTTTATCATCCTCTTGATACATTATCCGACGTTTCTTGACTTTTTATCACTTCGCCAGTGATAAAAAAATATCCCACGATAAAATGAAAATTGTTCGGGTAGCTGTGACCTTAAACCCGTAATTTCAACTTTTTCCCTCGTCCGTTTTCGATCGATCCAAAATATTTAATATTTACGTTTATTCGAGAATTATATTATTATTGTTATTATTATTATTATTATTATTGTTATTATTATTATTATTATTACAAAATTATCACTTTCACTCGTGATAAACATTTCGTAATGATAATAAAACGGTATTTGATATCGTTTCGACTTAATGTCCAAGACCACGTGACGAGAGAGATAGTCGAAATTTTTAAATCGAAATTTCTCAAGGGCGAAATATTTCAATCGTAAAATTCAAGCATCTATTTTTGTCTCTATGAATTCTACAAAGACTAGAGCTCGATTTTTCGTCGAAAAGTTAATCGGAGCTGAGAAAACGGATTTCGAAAATTTGTGAGGTTGTGTCGTATAAAATGAAAGAAAATGAAGAAAATGAAGAAAATGAAAAATACTTGAAAGATTTTAATATCAGAGTCTCCTTTGTACTCGCTTGATACATCGGCACTCATTTAATATTAAAAATCTTAATCAAGATTGAGCGTCTCGTTTCTTTAAAGCTTTTCGACGATCCCTCTTTTTTCCGTCCGTGACGATGTTCATCCTCGGGTCTCGGATGCACTGGCTGCAACTCCCGCGAGAGAGCACCTTATTAAATATTTAATTTCTCCTTTTGTCGGAATTCCTGGGACGAAAGAACCCCCGAGAACTTTAACGAAGTGAATAACCGAGTCAGGCTTTGCTGTAGCTTAATGAGACGAGAGCAATGATTGGAAAAAACGAGACGGAATTGAGCCTCGAGTTATTCGACGAAACCCGAGGGTCCACTCGTTCCAGATTAAAATTGGGAATCGAGACTGAGAACCGGCGTGTCCGATCAATTATTTCTATCCTTTTGAACGTCTTGCAACGTTTTTTTTTTTTTCTACTCGCACTATCGCATATTTATTGATTATCGTTGATTGGTTAATTAGTCTTTGGTATTGGTAATTTATCGATTATTCGGAATTTTCGACTTAATTGTTCCCGGTTGCGCGTATTTTGAGGGTGGGGTAAGAAATCCGAATTTGGTGGACCAGATCGAAATTCCGAATTTTAATAGTCCGAAACTACAAATTTCGTAAATTTTTGGCTTTGTTTTGGGTTCGTTTAAAATCAAGGGTTTTTAATCAAACTAACGAATCCAAATAAAACCCAAACAAATTTCGTAAAAGTTTACGAAATTTGTTTGGGTTCGTTACTTTGGTTTTAAACCCAAACAAATTTCGTAAACTTTTACGAAATTCGTTTGGGTTCGTTAGTTTGATTTTAAACCCAAACAAATTTCGTAAACTTTTACGAAATTCGTTTGGGTTAGTTAGTTTGATTTTAAACCCAAACAAATTTCGTAAAAGTTTACGAAATTTGTTTGGGTTCGTTAGTTTGATTTTAAACCCAAACAAATTTTGTAAACTTTTACGAAATTCGTTTGGGTTAGTTAGTTTGATTTTAAACCCAAAGAAATTTCGTAAAAGTTTACGAAATTTGTTTGGGTTTGTTTGGGTTCGTTAGTTTGATTTTAAACCCAAAGAAATTTCGTAAAAGTTTACGAAATTTGTTAGTTTGATTTTAAACCCAAAGAAATTTCGTAAAAGTTTACGAAATTTGTTTGGGTTTGTTTGGGTTCGTTAATTTGATTTTAAACCCAAATAAATTTCGTAAAAGTTTACGAAATTTATTTGGGTTTGTTTGGGTTCGTTAGTTTGATTTTAAACCCTTGATTTTAAACGGACCCAAACAAACCCAAACAAAGCCAAAAATTTACGAAATTTGTAGTTTCGATAAATTCGAAATTTCGAGCTTTCTGCCAAATCGAAGTTCAGGTTTCCTATCCCATCCCGATAACGCGTATCTTGACTCGAGCGTAATTATCTTTTTCGATCCTCGCTTCAATGACGAATTCGCGAATTCGGAGCCTTCTCTCAATTTATCGTCAAGTGCGATATCGACTTTCCTCCTTCCGGGTTGGTGGCTCTCTTAAGGTTCGTACTGCAGGGAGGGGACTCATAAATATTTAAGAGTTCTGGGTGCTCGAATCAGTGATTAAGCGAAGCGAGGAGGTCTCAGCCAATATTGTGTAAAGTCTCTACCTCTCCCTCCCTTCTGATACATCCAGTATGCGCTTCTATTTTTACCTTTTATTTATTCATCATGAATATATTACGCGAAAATTGCGAAAAAAAAATAACCAAACTCGAATATAAAACCAGCTGGATGGCTGTGAAAATATATTTACAGTGATAAGGTTGGTCAAAAATATGTGAGTCGAACGAACGAAGCGAATCAATTCGAAATATTTAAAACTACATTGAAATCGAGTGGAACCCAAACCCAAACAAACCCAAACAAAAGTTGATCGATTATTGGGCCTTACAGAGGGCCATTTTCGCTAAGGAAAAAAAGCTACTTTGCTAGAGACAGTTTTTTGTCGATCAATCGTACCTATCTGAACGACGTTGTACCAGTTTGCCTGTAGTTAGTATATTACACTAGGGAAAGCGGGACCAGAGCGAATATTCACGGAAACGGAAACCCGTAGACCCGTCTGTGTCTCTTATCCCATTTGGCGAACTGCACATAGGAAAATAGGGTAGGGAAATGCGTGTGATTCGATTTTCCATCCTCTTATTGCATCGTATCCTGGTGGTACTTGAACGCGATAAAGGTAAGAGAAAAACGCCGGAAGCGAGTTTTCCTGGTCTTGACTCTCGTGAATGTATCGATCGGCCAGGTGTTTGTACCTACAGGCTGCATTTCCTCTCGTGCGCTTTTGCACCTCGCGCACACTATCAGGAGCCTTACTATCGGTCTTTCCTCCCTTTTCTTCCTTCCTTTTTTCCTTCCTCCTTTCCTCCCTTCCTCCCTTCCTCCCTTCCTCCCTTCTTTTCTTCTTTCCTTCCTCCATTCCTCCCTTTCTCCCTTTATTCCTTCGTCCTTTCCTCCCTTCCTCCCTTCCTCCCTTCCTCCCTTCCTTCCTTTCTTCCTTTCTTCCTTCCTCCCTTGCTTTCTTCCCTCCTCCCTTCCTCCCTTCCTTCCTCCCTTCCTCCCTTCCCTCTTCTCCAGCACTCTTGAAGCTTGTGGTTTTATCGCCTATCTCTTTCCACCGGGTTATTCAAGTTCATACTCAAATTGACCCTTGACCCCTTCGAGATCTCTCTTTCCCCATCGTAAAATCCCATTCCTGTTTTATACAGGTTTTATATAAAAGCACTTCGATACATTCTTTTGGACACACTTGGCTAATACTAAGATCGTCCAATGTTATAAATTTATATAATACAATAATATTTCGTATTCCATCGTTTTCCATAATTCAGTAGCATCGAATCGTACAAAAAGTACAAATTTAAGAATAAACCGGTCGTCGATGATTCTATCTGTTGTTTCACGTTCTGTGTTGAAATTTTCGAATGTTGATTCGAAAAAGAGTCGAAGAAGATTGGATTTTTCTTCGACGTTGTTCAACTTTTTTTTCGCCAAATTTTGATTTTTGGCGAATTTCTTCATACCGAGAACTAAAATACGAGAGAAGAGAAAAAGAGGCAACCCAAACAAACCCAAACAAATTCGTAATCCCGGAAAAATTCTTCGTCGATTTCCTCCATTAGACAATCGCCACTTAGAGAATCTTGAGGACTCTTTGTGCCTCGGAGTTTGTCGTTGGCATCTCCGCATCGTATCCCACCAGTCCATTCCTCCTTCCCTCCTTTTTCGCCAACCTTGATTTTGTTTGGATTGTGTTCTCTTTTGGGGCTTGATTGCAGGCTTCTTCCCGATCCTGAACGCAAGAGGCGCATTCGAGGCACGCTGTCCACGCCCCTCGGGAATTACATTTCCTAATTAGTTTACGTTAAATAACGCTCCGTGGAAACACGAAAAGAGAGGGCACGAGGCAGAGGCAGCAACATTGATGGAAATCCAAAGGGACTCGGGAAATGGCGTTCGTGAGAAAAATCAAATCCAAAAGTGAAAATGTAATTCGAAGTTTCTGGTGGTGTAGCGCGGATTATGCAGGATAGGATATACCTACAACGATTTCTCCGAGGTTTCAAACTTCTCCGTGTGGTTTATCATCCCTTCGGTTCTCGTTATCGAGACGATTCCCTTGGAAGCGTTTCCTCAGACCGCAATTATCTATATTTTATATATATATATATATATACAGGGTATCTCACGATGGAACGTCATCCGTTAAATTTAGTTTGCGAATTTGTTTGGGTTGGTGGGAGGGGCGATTGATCAACCGCCTGATTGGCTGCCTTTGAAAATTAATAATTCAGGGGTTGATCCGGAGAGCGTGGATTCTCGTATCAATCGACTCGTTCCCGTTTCACGGATAACGTTTCCTTGTGAAACAGCCTGTATATGTGTATATACAGGGTGACCGGAAAATCGACCTATTCCTTCAAAGGGGTTATAGTTGAAGTCATTTGCAACAAAAAATGTCCTATCAACTAGGCCTCGAAAATTGGTTTTTAAATTTTTGGTTATGTAAAATTTGGATGCAAAATTTGTTTTTAAATAATCGCTAACTCTTGGTCTCTCAGAAAAGTATCGAATCGTTGTTTATAATAGTGTATTTTTTTCATAATTTTTTTTTTTAGGCAGATAGGAAATTCTTCAGAGAACAAAAACATCAATATCTCGATAACCATCAATTTTCGACCCCAAGTTAATGGGACATTTTTTGTTGCAAATGACCTCTACTATAACCCCTTTTGAAGAAATAGGTCGAATTTTCGGTCACCCTGTATATAGAAATGCGGCAGTTCTAATTCGATAATTTTCACCCTCCGTCGAGACACTGATATTCGAAGGTGAACTCGTCCTATGTCAGAACACGCCGTTTATTCCCAGACGGCCAAGATCCAGAACAGCGAAAACTCTCGCCCCCCCCCCCCCCCCCCCCCCCCCCCCCCCCCCCCCCCCCCCCCCCCCCCCCCCCACCGCCCCCAACCCCCGCCCCCCCCCCTCTCCCGTAATCCTGATACTTTTTCGTCTTCTCATCCGAGTCGATCCATCTCCGTTATTGAAACGTATAATTCATTAAAAGTTCGAGCGTTTCGATTATTGCAAGAATTATTGATTTTCAGAGTTGCTCGTCGTAACTTTGAAAATTGTACGTTGGTTTGATATTTACGTGGAAGAATTGTTTTCTATCGTTACTAAATTAAGGACACGTCGAAGACCACGTGACACACGAGTGCGAGAGAGATAGAAATTTTTAAATCATTATTTCTCAAGGACGAAACATTTTTATCGTAAAATTCAAGCATCTGTTTCTGAATCTAGGAATTCTACAAAGACTGATGCTTGGTTTTTCGCCGTAAATTTTATTGACGCTGAGAAAACGGATTTCGAAAATTTGTGAGGTTATGTCGATGTTCGTCATGCTCTTAAGAGGATTTCGTCTGTTCTCTCTCTCTCTCTCTCTCATTTTCGCGTATTATTTTCTTTCGATGAAAATATTATTTTTATTGGCTGAAATCTACTATTGGCTGAAACCTACTATTGGCTGAAACCTACTATTGGCTGAAACCTACTATTGGCTGAAACCTACTATTGGCTGAAACC
>JAPYZJ010007958.1:0-10913 GCA_030522765.1 Ophioninae sp. B BG-2022a
CATCTGTGAAAATTTCAACTCTCTAACTATCACGGTTCATGAGATACAGCCTGGTGACAAACGGACGTATGAGAGCCCCCCTTAATTTTTAATTTAATTCAAGTTTTATTATTTGTTGTTATAGCGGCAACAGAAATACATCATCTGTGAAAATTTCAACTCTCTAACCCTTTACGTTTTACCCTTTGGGTACGGAACCCTAAAAAAAGAAACATGGCCTCTTGAGAAAATGTTACCTGTGAGCGGCGGCGCGTTGTACGACGCTCATAACCTCGGAACTTCCGGTTGCCAGGAAAATCGAAGATTTGGATCGAGAACGACCGAAAGAAGAAAGAAACACAAGCTTATGACGATTGTACCATTTTTTTTTTGTTTTTTCGTTGTTTGGGTTTTATTTACAAGCTACCGGAAGTTACAATTATGTGGGATCGAAGACTGCGGGAACCGGAAGGTGTCGTTTCTCAGCTGCTCTCGGTCTCGGAACGCACCCGACCCCTCGACTTGTTCTTTTCGTTAGTCCTTTTCGTCTTGGTTCCGGGCAGATGTACGGAGTGACCGGTTTTTTTCAGATGATCGAAAAGCTTGTTTTTGCTTGGAAATTCAAGGTGACAAGTGACGCAACTGTGATCAACGTTTTCAAGATCGAGAGTCTTTGAGTCGCGCTTGGTTCGGGGAACTTTCGATGTTTCGACCTTGACGCGACCTTGCTTTTGGGATTTCCTGGTTTCTTTCGAACGTTTGCCTTTAGTCTTCGAAAGAGCAGAAGTGTCGTCGACGTTTGGTTCTTCGATGGCCTCGTTCGGTGGCGCGTCCTCGGTGACCTTGGGCTCTTCGAGGTCGTTGTTCTCTCTTCGAGCAATGAGTTCTTCGAGATTTCTACGTTTTTTACGCTGCTTCTTCGAGAGCCCGAGACAATCGTTTTCCTCTTCGTTTTCCGTGCTGACCTTGAGATTGACCTTGGACTTCCCATGCATCTTCTTCTTTTTCTTCTTCTGCGCGGAACGCTCCTCTTCATCTTCTTGATCCGAGACAAGCTCCTCGGGCGACGTTTCCATAGCGTTTTCGTTCGTGTTAACCGTGGAACCCTGAGGAAACACGTAGTCGTCCAGCGGTGAAGTAGAAGCTTTTGTCACGGGCTTGGTAATTCCGTCCGGTGTTTGAGAATCTTTGACCTTGAGATCTTCGTCTTTTCGATTCTTATTATAGCGAGATTCGTGCTCGCTTTCGTCAGTATCGTCGTCCTCTCCAGAGTACAGTTCACCCTCCGAGGTGCCGTCCTCAACCGTCGCGTTTCTTGATACCGACTCAAGCAGGAAATCGGGCATTTCCGGCCCCGTCGCACCTCCGTGAGTGTTCTCCAGGCCGTCGAGTTTGAGATTTTGCTCGGAGCGCGATTCCGACCGTGCAGTGATGGTCTCTGTCGTTCCCCCTTGGGCCTCGTAGCTTTTTTTCGATTTGACCTTGACTTGACCTTTCAAGGTCAAATCGTGATTTTCATCAGAATCCTTCGGCGAGTCGATCCCGAATTGTTTCGCGTCACTACCGAGCTTCGAATTCGTACCGGAGGCTAAATAATCCGAGTCCAAGATATCATCCGTATTCCGCGTAGCGTTCACTTCCTCGTCGCTCTCTCGATCGTTCTCCAACCCGTCCTCGTGCGTCATCGTTTTCCTCAGTGTCTCCAGATTATCCCTGTGCCTCTTTGAATTCTCGTGATTCCCAAAGGCTTTTCTCGTCTTGAATATCTTGTTGCAAGCGACGCAGTAAAGCGCATCCATGGACTCGGCGTCGTCCTCGTTGTCCTCGTCTCCGCTGGGACGTTCTCCGAATTCGGCAAGAAGACTCGCTTCGACGTTTCTCAGCTCGGCTTCCAGATTGGAGAATTTACTCCAGTCGGAGACCCTGTGCTCCTTGAGCTCGCGTTGCCTCTCCAGTAACTTTGCCCTCTTGAACTCCTCCGCCTTCAGTGCATTAGCCCTAGCTTTCTCCGCCATTCTTTCGGCGTTAGCTTTCACTCGCTTGTCTCGCTTGCGCACAAACGCCACCAGATTGCGCACTTGTTCGTTTCTCTCCCGCTTGGCTCTGTCGCGGATCTTGCGATTTTCCTTTTCGGCCAAACGTTGGGTACGCCTGTTGGGCGCGTCTCGAGTATCGTAGATCTCCAACCACGCGTAAGTTCTTCGAGTACTGTAGCTTTGCCAGTACGCGTAGAACTGATGTACGGTTTCCTCGTAAGAACTGAGCGAGTCGCCGAAGCTGGGAGGCTCGTCGTCGGTGTCCATCGGCTCAGCTCCGAACTCGGCATCCTCCGCGGCGATCTTTTCGAAAACTTTACGATACACGGTGTAAAAGCCTTTGGGATCGTCGTCGTCGAAAGACTTGTAGCAGGTCGAAGCGAAATACTCGAAGAGGTCGAGAGAGTCGTCCTTGAAGTCGCCGCCCAATCCACCCTTAAGAATCGCTTCTCGATGCTCGTCGTACCACGTTCTCTCGTGCGAATCGCTCAAAACATCGTACGCTCGCTGAATCAATTGAAATTGCTCTTTCGCCTCGCTCGCGTTCTCCGGATTCTTATCCGGATGCCACTTCAGTGCCAATCTGCGGTAAGCGCGCTTGAGATCGTCGTCACTCGCGTCCCGACTCACACCCAATACCTCGTAATGACATTTCATCATTTTTTACGTTCCTTGTTTACGCAGACGAAGCAACGATCATTTTTGGTGCGAATTTGAGGTTATGATTCGTGACGCGGCCGAGATTTTGACACTTGCGAGTTTTTTTCTTTTTTGGAAGTTCGATGAAGCTTCCAAGATTCTCGATCGCGGAGATCGTCCGGGCTACTCTTGATCCTCGTTTTAAAGCTAACCAAGCGAGTGTCGGGACTTCGATTCGCGACTTTCGGGACTTTCGAACGAAAGTTTGTGGAGGTTAGGTGCGCCTCCGAGACGCGAGCGCACAGAGCTTCCGGCGGGAAAATTTGATTTGTTTCGTTTACGGATTGGCTCTTTGGCCTCGGTAGCGTTCGGGTTTTAGGATTTTCAAGATTATTATTGACGAATAGATCTTTTGCGAACCGTGTGATATCTTACCCGTAATTATGTGTCGTTCCTCTCGATTTTCCAGTGGAGGTAATTGCGTTCCAACGATTGGACACTCGACGCGACAGTTTCGAGCGCTCGCGGATTCTCGTGGCTGCTCGGGGAACCCGCGAGGATAAAAAAGGATGCTCGATCGGTAAGAAAGGTTATCTCCGTTGGTACGTGAAAAGCACAAACTCAACGGAATTTCTCGAGTATGAAAAAAAAAGAATTTCTCCCCAACGATTTTTACTAGAAATAACATTATGTATTTTTTCAATACAAATATCAAAGTTGGCGATCGGTAATAAAATGTGCAGATTTCGTCAACTTCCTCAACAAAACGCGGACTCTGAAAGCCGTTCACTTTCAGCCGTAAATACTTTTTCATCTATCTTCACGGATGTTCGAGAGTGCTCGCGTTAAAGAAAATAAAAAAGAAATATTCAACAGCCGGTGTTGGAAGATCGGTTGATACATTTCCACAATCGAAAACCGAATACCGATGAGGTACTTAAAAAAATACGTTTTCTACAACGGTTATATATACGCAATCAAAAAGTTGGCAACGCTCGGTCCCTAACCTCCAATCTTTGGCAAAAAGGATCTCTAGGACAACGACCCGATTTACTGTTTTTTCTTTTGGCTCGATTCATTCGTCACTTTTTTGTCCGCGTTCCAGTAGTACAACATTTGGCCGACGATAACGCCGTTCGCGCTAGTCGAGCATACGTACAAAACGATCATCGTTAAATCACCGGTTTCTTGTACCGACGTGAATATGCGCGCCAATGAGCCGAAGAACAGCATGAACATGGTCGCAGCTGAGAGCTGACCGGTGCTGCCGTTTTTGTAGTTCGTCGCAGCTTGGGCGAACTGATACAAACGTCGATTCCATTTATCGTATATTCGTGATGAAATTTATCGAGATATACAGGGTGTACCGATGTAAGTTGTCACAACCGAATATCTCGAAAACAATGAGTTTTAGAGAAAAAAGTTTCGGACAAAAGATATTCAGTTTTTTATGCTAAAAAAGTTGACAATGGAAAAAATATTAGTTCCTATTGGAAAAATCGAATATGACCTTGAAATAACCTTGAAAATAGCCTCTAAAAAAATAATTTTCACTAGCGTTAATTTCCCTGGTTAAAACCGTGCAACTTTTGTTTGAAACATTTTATCCTAAAATGCATATTTTTCGAGATATTTCGGCGAGACCCTTGATCGGGACACCCTGTAGATTTGAAATCTGGCTAGATATGATTAATCGTGATGACGAAGCGTTTCTTACCTTGCTCAACAGTACGATTGGAATGTTGAGTGTCTGACAAGCCAATAAAAGCTTCATTGGCACCATTCCGGTGAGTACCGCGATCATGACTGCAACGTAGCCTGCGAAAAATGCGGTCGCTTTTGCCGTATCGTTGTTGTAATGGAAGACCAACAGAACTATCGCTAACGTTTGTATTCCGAGAAAAACACCGTCGCCCCAAGCGCTAAAAGTGAACGAAGAGGTTAGAAACGAAAAAAGGACGCGAGAGAACCGGAAATGCGATTAATGGGACGATCAAACCTGAATGGAAAACCGCTGGTCAAACTGTAAGACACCATGGCAGTTATAGCGAACAAATCGAGAAGAACGCTGAACACGTTTATACCTTCGCTGCTCTTGTTTTTCAAAAGTTTCAAAATTTGGGGCACTTTGACTGAAATTGTAAACAAAAAATCAATTATTTATAAATAATTTTTTAAATTGTTAAATTGCCATTTTTTATATTTTTTTTTAATGCGTAAAAGATCGAAACTAACCTAAAAGTGAGCCGGCAATAAGTCCGAGGCCCAGAGCTTTGCTGAGAGTCGCCTTGAAGCACTCGACTGGAACATGTGGACGGTAATTCCGCGGGCACATGCAAAAAGCATCGGATGCGAAAGATTTTTCAAAAAACGTCATGATTGCTTCCACTTCCATCAACATATTTTTCCGTATTTTTAAAATATTTACATATTTTCAAAAATTCATATACTTCTATAAATTAATTTTCTTCATAAAAATGTAAATTTAATAAATTTATATATATATATTTTTAATTGTGTCGATTTCCCAGAAAAAATAATCGTTTGCCTATTTTCACGTTTTTTTTTCGTCCGATCGTCGATAAATCCCTCCCGTGATATTGACGCGCGATTGTCATTTTATTTTCTATAAATTCTGATCGTATATTTCATTTCCGAAGAAACAAAACTCGTTCGAGATGTTTTTGAATTTGGCGCGCTCAGCGCTCGCGTCGATCACGCGAGTCACGACGCGCACTCAAGCGGAAAAATCAGAAGAGTCAACACGTAAGGAAAGCTGCGGTGAACGAACGTCACTGAACCGTTCAACGATACTTACCGTGTAAGAAATTATAATCGACGAAATACTCTTCAAGGCATTTCTCGGTGAAGACGAGCAGTGGCGCCTCCCTTATAAACTTGGCCATTTCGCGAGCAATCACGTTCGAGACGACGAAAAAACCGTAAAAATCCACGACACTCGGTCGACTGTATTAACAAATATAACAAGACAGGAACGGGGGTGCGACAAAAAAGGCGAATTTCTAATCAACGTGAACCGGTGGGCGATTGATTCGCGACTGATCGTGGACACGTCGACGGTGCCGGCGGTCGATGAGTGGCACCATCTTGCGTCGAGCTGGCGAACTCGATCGCGCGACGCGGTCGGTAACGCTATTCCATTTTTTTGCTAAATACGCGAAAACCGACAAATAAAAAAAATCAAATTAAATTAAGTTAAAAAATTGAATTAAAAAGAAATGTTTAAATATTCATTTCTAATCGTTTTAACGTCGCGATCGGTCGAATAAAAAAAATTGGTTTCGTTGGGAAATCGAATCGAGCGCGGACTTCCGGCGCCGCCGCTAGGCGTTCCGAGAAAGCTTCATGGACGGAATAAAAAGAAAAAGAAACAACTCGACGAAAACACACCGTGCTCTTTGACGTTTTCTCTCAGGACGAAAATTTACCTCCTCGATCGCAATCATGACGATGGCAATGCTGCAGAGACGTGCAAACGTGAGTCAAACGTTTTTTTCGTAGCAATTCGCAATTTTCACTCGATCGAGAATCTTTCGCCCTAACCTCAAACTCGAACCATCGCTTTGACATTTTTAACCTCAACAATAACGCTCGCTTCATTTTTATCGCTAACTCTCGTTCTTTTCGGTTTTTCTTCGTTTCGCAGGTCCGTCTGCCACCGGAAGTCAACAGGGTTCTCTACATACGTAATTTGCCGTACAAAATAACTGCCGAGGAGATGTACGATATTTTCGGGAAGTACGGTGCGATCAGGCAAATACGAGTGTAAGTTTAACCATTTCCATTATCACACGTCTTTTTCCTATCGTTTTATCGCGTCAATTCGAAATTTCTTATCTCAGGTGGAAATCCTCATTGAATTGGAAATCCGAGAAAACGTCGATTTGTATTATCGTTATCCATAATAATTAACAGAAATTGACTGCGATGAAAAAAATGTTAAAAGTGTGTTTAATACTTACAGTAATAATGATCGGTGTCCCGTATTCCGAAATTTACTCTTTGTTATCGCAATGGAGCATTTTTAACTTTTTTAACTTTT
Organism: Ophioninae sp. B BG-2022a; assembly: GCA_030522765.1. Classification (NCBI taxonomy): domain Eukaryota; kingdom Metazoa; phylum Arthropoda; class Insecta; order Hymenoptera; family Ichneumonidae; species Ophioninae sp. B BG-2022a. The sequence goes on from JAPYZJ010007958.1 coordinate 6,718, forward strand.
TTGACTTTTCCTTTGCTTTCGTTTTCCGACTAAAGTGGCAATACGGCCGAGACGAGGGGTACGGCGTTCGTCGTCTACGAGGACATATTTGACGCGAAAAACGCTTGCGACCATTTGAGCGGTTTCAACGTATGCAATCGTTATCTGGTTGTGCTCTATTATCAGAGTAACAAGGCGTTCAAGCGAGTGGACGTCGATAAGAAAATGGAAGAGATCGACAAGCTCAAAACCAAGTATAACCTTAACGACGAGAAAAAGTGATTTCGTCAGCAAGAAGGAACGACGCAAAGCTGTACATAAGAATTTCTATACGACGATAATAAACGCTTGAAATAATGATTTTGTAAAAAAAAACACGTATTTTTATTGAGTTGAAATATTATATAATATTATATAATAATATTATATAATATAAAAAATATATCTAAAATATTATATATAAAAAAAAAATTTGTATCACGTGGCCTTTTTTACCGACTGTGGAAAGTTCTCGCTCGCGCCGGAAGATGGCAGCACCGCTGCGACCGCAAGACGCCACGGCATTTCGTTGTTTCCCTCGGCGTGAAAACGCATCGAAATAGTGTGCGGAGCGACGAGATTGAAAAGTAAAGGTTACAAAAAGTGTCCGAGAATACGAGTATACGGTGTACGAGTGAGCGCGAATAGTTTCGATTTCAAAAGAAAGCGAGAGGTTTCGGATCGATGCCGCGCATGCTCAGGTTTATGGAGGGGGCGCGCGGCCGGGTGGGGATAGAGACAACAGCAGCGACAGTGATGCCCGCGCGAGAACGCAGAGGGCATCTAACGCTCGTACGTTTTTTTTTATCAAATCCCGTAAAACTCGCGATCCGGCGGTGCACTTGAAAAGACAAACAATAAACAAAGAAAAAAAAAAAAAAAAACAAAAAAAAAAAAAAAAAAGGAGAACGTTCGTTGAGAATAAAGGGTTTCGGGAGAGCCCCGGGGAGGGATTCGAACAAATGTCATACGAGTGCTGCGGCGGTAACGACCGCTCGGCCGGTGCCGGTGACTCGTTTCTCTCGGCCTTGAGATTTCTTCCGCGAGTCGCGCGTCTCGGCTACGAGAGCGCGCTCGGTCACTGCGATTTCCACGAGAGTGAAATTGAACGTCATCGTTGCGTTGTTTGTACCGTAATCATTGCCGTTGCTACGATCTCCATACTTTTTTATCGCTGTTATCATCCAATCGTCAATTCGGTTTCGTAAACGATCGTGTTTACCCCCCCCCCCCCCCCCCCCCCCCCCCCCCCCCCCCCCCCCCAATGGCCCCCCCGCGAGGGCCGGCGCTCGCGACGGAGGTTAGATGAAAGGTCAGTGTTGCTCGAAGCCCAACGCCGGAGAGAGATAGAGACCGGTGCGCATGAATGAGGAGATTTTTGATCAGTGGCGACAGCAGCCGGGAAAAAAGGCTTACTACGACGGTTGGGGGAATGAGACGATCGTCGGGCTGCGAAAACGGCCAGATGCTTGCCTCTCGATCGGGAAAGAGGTTAGTCCGTCGACTCTCCTTTTCTAGTCTCCCTTTCTTTCGCGTCGATCTGCGCGCTCTTTCGGGATTCCTCAACGATTGGTGCGAATATGGACCCCTCGAGTTATTACTTTCCACGGAATTTAGACTGATGGAAAACACGATGAACTTCGAGAGGGATCCGTATTTGGGAATTTCGTGCTAATATGGACCACTTGAAATTTTCACGATTATTATTGGTGCTAATATGAACCCGTGTTTTTGGTAGAATTTGCATTTTAAGATTGTAGAGAGGATGCTAATATATGGATGGATGTGCGATGGAAAAACCTATATTTACCATTGGTGATAATATGGAACGATATTTCTTTGAGTGAAATACGATCTTATCGATAAAATTAAAATCCTCCGGAGCACTGTCGAGATATCTATTGAGACATCGATGATAGCGTTGAGAATTTTTTTTTTGGTGCTAATATGGACCCCGTACGATAAAAATTTCTCATTGGTGTCAATATGGACCCCTCGACAATTCTTTATCGTACGTTTACCTCTACTATCCCAATGTCAAACGCGGCACATAGTGCATCGCAATCGGCTCTCAAATACAAAAATCGATTTCTCCTCAAGTGGATTAAAATGACAGCGTGGTTTTTTTAATTACTAGAAAAACGAGGAAAATTCGTAAAGCCAATTTTTTTTTTCAATTTATTTGTTGCAGACGGTGCACTCTAACCTCATTCCTGACGCCGACGAATGGGGTGAGTTTATTCCCGTTTAAATACGAAAACGATTAATTCTCGTACATTGCGTGGCATTGTGACGTCACAGAGGCACGAGTTTTTACAGAATTTGTTTGGGTTTATTATTTCGAACGTTCGCCGTTCGGGAACGATCGCAACGCAGAAAAATTCAATTAGTTGGTAAGCGAGTAAACTTCCTTATCGACGTTTCAAAAAAAAAAAAAATTTTGGATTTTCGTAAAAAAAATGATGCTATTCGATTCGTGCCACGACGGACTCTCCATCGTGTAAATTTTGTCGGATTCCGTGCAAGCGTTTTCGCGCAAATGAACTTTGAAATCGCGAGGTGGGCCATTTCGATAATGCGCGAACGATCGGCGCAGGAAACGCGGCGAATGAGAACCTCTGAGAACCGCCAGTCGCTGCATCGGCGCACTGACGCACTTTTCCACGATTCCACAGATATCGTTCGGTTTCACTCGTTTCACGATCTCGCATTCATCGCAACGAAAAAAAAAAAAAAAAAAAAAAAAAAAGAATAAAAAGAAACGATCGCGGTTTATTTATGGAAAACTGGGGAGTTTGTCGGGGCATGCAAGGACAAGAAAAAAAATAAAGAGCGATAAGAGAGGCGCGTCGAGTGAAAGATTCGGATCGCGTACATAATTCGGCGTATCGGTGGGGCCGGTGACCAAAACGGAAATTCTCTCTTATCTGTTTATGCCGTGCGCATCGATACGTCGCTCGTTCTCAGTTCACGCCAAAACTCCTGTCATCTTCGGTAAATTTACTCGCGATTATTTTCAAACTTCTTTTTTTTTTCTTTACTTTTCCCAATCCGGCTCGACTTTCTTTTCGCCGTAAAAGCGCGCCAGGACAACTTTCCATCGTCGAGTCCTGTCAATCTTCTTCTACGTTTCCGCGTTCGTGTTGCAGCTCCTAATACGTTTTTTTTTTATCGACGAGTCCACCCTATATACGATGAAAAAGGTAGATTCGTCCAATTGGTGCGAATATGGACCCCTCCCTGATTTATTAAATACGCTGTAGAAAAATATCGATTTTTTCGCGGCGTTAACGTTGATCGATACGATTGGTGGTAATATGGACCCCCTTGGAAAATGGGCGAAATAACAGCGCGTATCGCTAATTGGTCCTAATATGGAACCCCTGATATAAAAAGTCATCGATTTGTACTTCTTGAGCAAAATTTTATCCTGACCTCGGAACTTCGATAAAAAAAAATCTTCCACCGCGTTCTTCGTGGTTGAAATCGCGCTTCGAACGACAAATCAAAATAAAACGTTAACCACTGCCGAAATACAAATGCAAGTACGTAATTAGGTCCACTTGCGCTTATTTAGATGTCAGCTGATTTTCTTTTTTCAAGGATGGGCCGACAGTGAAGGGCGAAGAGGACGGAGGGTAGCCCGTAAAATCGCCCGAGAGTTTCGAGCGCTTCGTATCATTTGTCTTCATCGTTAGCCCTGTCATTTTTTTTTCTTCTCTTTCGATTCATCGAGTACAACGGGCCGCTTATAATACGGGAGCAAGTAATTTAGGTTATGCTCGTTCTCTCGAGTAACAGATGAATATCCCCCCTCCCCTCCCCCCCCCTCCTCCGAACTCGTCTCCGTCAATCCCAGCGACGTGGATTAATTCTAAGTTGAAATTCTCCCACATTTACGTGACGTTTATTTCGATGTGTAGACACGTTGGTGGTAATATGGACCACCCGGCGTTGATATTTCGTATTGGTGCTAATATGGACCCCCCTTTTTTTTTTTTTTTTTTTTTTTTTTTTTTTTTTTTTTCTTTTTTTTCTTTTTTTTTCTTTTTCTTTTTTTCTTCTTTTTTTTCCTCCTTTTTCTTTTTTCTTCTTTATTTCCTTCTTTTTCTGTTTTCTTCTTTTTTCTCCTTCTTTTTCTTTTTTCTTCTTTTTTTTCCTTCTTTTTCTTTTTCTTT
>JAPYZJ010007961.1:0-15463 GCA_030522765.1 Ophioninae sp. B BG-2022a
CTCCCTGGAACGCGTCGTTTTTTTTTTTTTTTTTTCGTCGTTCGAGAATCGTTCGTCGTATCGCGATTCACAATTCTGAACTCGACAGACCGGAAACTCGAGATTTCGAAATTTAACTTTGCTTCCTTGTACACGCAGGAATGAAAAAAATTACACGATGAAAAAAAAAAGAATCTTCGCGTACACTAATCAGTGATTTATTCTATGAAATATCTTTATCTATTTACTGAATTATTCACACGTCGAAAATCTGAATTTCTGACGTTTTAACGTCCCGTCTAATCAGGGATTGCGAAACAACGGGGAAATCACGATTTATTCGAATCGAATTATTATTCAATCGAATTCGTTCGAATTCATTTGACAGCGATTGAAAATCTCGATTTCACGTGGTTTTATTCTTTGTTTGTTATCTATTGTTTCTTTCAGATAATTAACGAAATATAAATATATAAAATAGATAAATGAGTTATAAAAACACGTGAATTATTATTTCGTAAATAAAATCGTAGATTCAATCTGTTTTATGGAATTTTACAAACCTTATGTTGAAAAGAGCAACTTCCGGTTTAAAATCTTTGTTTCCTAATTTGCCCCCCCCCCTCTATTCTTGATTGAAAAATGGTGATTTAAACCCGTTTTTAATTGAGGATTTAACATTGTGTAAAATTGATGTCCTATTTTCAAAGATATCGATTAAAATGGATTTTTTCAAAAATTACGTTTCTACGTTCAATGTAGTGTACGCGAATGCGGATTTTTTTTTCAACGTTTCTCTTTTCATGTGGTTTTCATGAGGTTTTCGCAAATCCACGAAGCGACGATTACGAAGATTAAACGTTTCGCGGTTTTTTCGAAAACGAAGTTTCGACGATTTCGGGAAATAAAAAGGTTCGAAAAAAAAATAAAAAATGTGTAAATTCAAATTTTGCGGCGTAAAAAAAGATAAGGGAGTTTAATTTCGAGTCGAGCGGAGGGAGGATAAGTATCGATTACGAAACGATCGAAAATCAATTTTCGTCTTCCGTTGGACTCGAATTTGAACTTTTCAAGAATTATATCGATTTTTTTTTTTTGTGATTTCGAAAACGGGCTGTTCTCTACGAGAATTTGATAACGTTGAACGTCGAACTTGAAATTGTTGCGTGGAAGAAAACGCGAAGACGAATCCAACAAACGCGATATCCGTTTAGTATTATTTCCACACATCGATACTTGTACGTGAACGTCACGAATCGGAACGCGTCAATAAAAACGAATTTGGCAAACTTGGTCGTCGGATTTATTGTCGTTGTTGTTTCGTAGAGATCCGACCTTTTTATTGCGTTTTTGTAAAAACCAATTTGAGAAAATAAAAATTGTCTTCTTTTTTTTAAACTCTTTATCTCTCCACTTTTTGGAACGTATACTCTTCCGATTTTTTTTTTGATCGCTCATTGAGTTTTCACGGTGGAAGAATTTTGAGAAAAACTTCAATAATTTTAGATAATTTCTTTTTTATATTGAGCTTTTATTCGTAAAATTGGTTCTTGAAAGAACTTTTTTTAAAATGTTGTTTGTGATTAAATTTTGGATAATTTTTTAGATGCTTTTTTATAGCGGTTTTGATTATTGTTTTGTGTTGTTTTGTGTTTTGTATTAGTTGCAAATTTGCAATTTGTCTAATATTTACCGATTTGCCCGTTATTTGTCAAATTGTAAATTGTTTATTATTTACGAATTTTCAGTTTGTCCATTATCAATTGGTACATTTTTGTAAATTAGCAATTTGTCCATTATTTACGAATTAGCAATTTGTCCATTATTTATAAATTAGCACTTTATCCATTATTTACAAATTAGCAATTTGTCCATTATTTACAAATTTTCAATTTGTCCATTATTTACAAATTTTCAATTTGTCTATTATTGGCTAATTTGCAATTTGTCCATTACTTGCAAATCTGCAAATTATCCATTATTAGCAAAATTGCACATTATCCATTATTTGCAAAATAACAAATTATCCATTATTTGCAAAATTGCAAATTATCCAATATTTGCAAAACTGCAAATTATCCATTCTTTTAAAACTGCAAATTATCCATTATTTGCTGATTAGCAATTTGTTAATAATTTGCTAAATCGCAATTTGTCCATTATCGACACTATTTGCTATATAATATATGCAAATTTGCAATTTGTCCATTATCGATGCTAATAACGATATAAAATTTTCTAACTGGCAAAAACCACATTATATACAATAATTATGAGTATAAAAAATGAAAAAAGACGTAGTGTATCACTAGACCGCAGCGCCATTGAACTTGGTACTACATAGGCCGGGACCTTGAACTAGACACATCTATGCGACCGGGTCGCGTACCTATATCGATATTTTTCCAATATCCGACCAAGCGAAATCAATTTTTCAAGTTGCGCTCCGCATGGGCGTCTTCGAGCGTATTCGCCGATTTTTTTCGAATTTTCGAGAACGAAAAAACGATAAAAATGAAAAAAAAAGGAAAATGTTGAGAGGAACGACACCCTTGGAGGGTGACCTTGGTCGCGCGTTGCGCGCGTTATGCGATTGATTATATCCGAAGGGTAGTGTGAGGGAAAAATCCGGGTGAGACGTTGTGCGCATGCGCGTAATGAAAAACATTTCCAATGGCGGGAACGCGAGCGTCCAATGGGGGGTTATTGTTTACGACGCACAAACGAGTCATTGGCGGAGTCGGATTAATCGATATATAAGTATGGTACAAGTACGAGCTCGAACGTTGATACGAAACGGCGGGTTCTGGTGAAAGATTCGTCGAGAATCGAGTTTCAAGCTAGAAAAGCGTTAGAAAAGAAACATTCCTCGAGTGTGGGAGTGAGTAGGGTACAACTGGGGTAGTCTACAACTGGGGTGGGGTACGACTGGGGTGGGGTAATCGAGAAACGCGATACCGGACTCGAATTCCCGCGCCTCCTTTTTCCCCTGTCCAATAAACTGGAATACAAGCATCGAAATTGAAAAGAAACGAAAGAAAAAAAACGGAAAAACAATCGTCGGGTGCGCCTGCGCGCGAATCTCCCTCGCGAACGGGCATGGGGAGCGAGTGCGCAAGCGCGAATCTCACAAGTAGTGGCGGTGGCGGCGGGAGAGCTAGCATCAGTGGTGGGGGTAACACAGCGAGAGATTCGCCTCGCGACTACCGTGCGATGCGAATACTTTCGCGAATCCCGGCTTGAGTAAAAAAAAATAAAAATCATTTAATCCGTCAAAGCGCGCACGCGTGTGTGTGCGTGTTTGTGATTTCACGTGAATACGAGAGAAAGAGAAAGAAAGTTCGCGTCAGTGTGTTTTTTGCTCGGTTTTCTCTGCGGCGTCGTTGTTCCTCGATTATATATTTCGTTTTACAACGCGATTATGCGTCGCATGACGACGACGCCGCCGCCGCGCGATCGGTACACCAGCCGGTGCGAAATAAGCGCGGGTTAATTATTTTTCACCGAACTTATCGTTGCCCATTGTTGTGACAGCGAAATCCTGCGATGCCACGGTACGACCGATCAGATATACACAAAAAAAACGATCGAGAATCCAAACGGTGGAGACGCGCGTTCGGCGTACGAACGAACTCGCGGGCCCTGTATGCGGGAGTATCGCTCTCTCGCGAGCTATACGCGAACCGCGCGTGCGACTGAGATAGAGTGCGCTCGCCAGGAGGGGGCGGCGGTCGGCGGCGCGGGGGACGTGTGTGTTCCGAAACGTGTAAAATGGCAACCTTGACACTCGGTCATTGTTTTCATACGACAAAAAACACGCGTCCGATTGATATATTTATCCTTACGCGGATATCGACGATTCTAACCTCGTTTACTCTACACCCTACCTGTCCGCTATGTCAACACGCAGTTTCTCCCATCGCTTTTCTTATCTTACCATTTAACCGCGTATGGACGCCTCGCGAATTTTTTTCACCACGCCGATACGAAAATCGTTTTCGTCCGACGCGGAATTTAAAAAACTCGTTGAAATAAAACGGTAAAATGATATTGATGAAATTATAGAATATATAAATCGTAATAAATGAGGTAAAAAGATTAACGAAAAATAATAAACGAAACAAATAACCGAACAAATTATATATATATATATATATATAATAAAATAAAATAAATTTGTAAAATCATAAATTAAAAATCATTAAAAACAATAAAAATCATAATTAAAATTTAAAAAAATACAGATAAATCGAAAAAAATCTGAATACGATACAAAAATTCGATTTCGTCCCCAGATATCCCTATATTCCCCCACTAGACCGTAACAACCGTGTGCATTTCACGTCGAGCGATACATCGTGTTAATTATTGACACGAAGGAGGAGAGCTTGGGACAGTGACGCAATAGAATGAAACTTCTTATCAATACAGGAATTACGTTTGAGCCTCCCCCCCCCCCCCCCTCTTCATCTGTCCCAGGACAAATACTTTTTCCCCCGTGAATGAAACCAAGTTGAATCGATAGGAATTATCGAATATGGTGCTTCGATTTAAACGAGTCATTAATCGTGATCAGCGGGCTTGGAGATTCCGGTCGACAGTTCTACGCATCATTATCATTGTTGTTGTTGTTGTTGTTGTTATTGTTTTTCGATGTGTAAATATCTTTTTTGGATTGGTTTGGGAATTTCTTTGCGACCCGGGCTAAAGGCACGTAGAAAATGACAAAAACCCTCGCTGGTATTGATGGTCGTGATTATTTTCGATTCTCCGGTGCACGAACGTTTTTAACTCGAGCCCCAGTGCCGGATCAAGCAAAGGGGGAACCTGCGGCATGTTTCACCACAATATATGATTTTGAAGTTTGATCTCGCGGTCTTCCATATTGCAATCGTTTTATCATTCTTTTCGTGAACGGTACAAATCGAAATTCGATCTTTAAGGGGGTTGAACCGGAATAGAAAAATCGGGTTTTTGGTTGACTTTACTTCAAACTTGGCACACATTTAATACAACGCGAATTAATGAATGTGAGTTTCGGGATTTTAGAAATTGAATCTTTAAGGGGGTTAAACTGGGAAATTAATGTTAAGGGGTCGAAAAATCGGTTTTTGAGTTATTTCGACTTGAAACTTGGCACAAATTTAATACAACGCGAATTAATGAAAGTGTGTTTCGGGATTTTTGAAATTGAATCTTTAAGGGGGTTAAACTGGGAAATTAATGTTAAGGGGTCGAAAAATCGGTTTTTGGGTTATTTCGACTTGAAACTTGGCATAAATTTAATACAACGGGAATTAATGAAAGTGTGTTTCGGGATTTTTGAAATTTAATCTTTAAGGGGGTTAAAGTGGGAAATTAATGTTAAGGGGTCGAAAAATCGGTTTTTGGGTTATTTCGACTTGAAACTTGGCACAAATTTAATACAACGTGAATTAATGAATGTGTGTCTCGGGATTTTAGAAATTTAATCTTTAAGGGGTTTAAACTGGGAAATTAATGTTAAGGGGTCGAAAAATTGGGTTTTTGGTTGTTTTGATTCGAAACTTGGCACAAATTTAATACAAGGCGAATTAATGAATGTGTGTTTCGGGATTTTAGAAATTTAATCTTTAAGGGGGTTAAATGGGGGTTTGAAGGAAATTTTAAAATTTGGTGAAAAAAAACATCAAATAAATATTCGTGAACCGGATTGACTCGAAATTGATGAAATGTATTTTTTGAAAAACGATGTTACATAACCTAAATAAATGCTCATACAATTAGGTATCCCGAATTTTCGTTTTTTTTTTCAAGTCGCTTCGGGTACGCTCTTCTGAGCCGAACCGTCGACTTTTGACAGTCTTAAAAAACGTTTATTTTGGTGGGATATGAAGGCCACGTGCTCGAAGTTGGAGGCCACGGATATTGTAATATCCACGGAATGCGATATACGACTTTTACAAAACGATCGATCAAGTGTTTAGAGGTAACTCTAGTCGAATCAATGTCACTATGTGCGCCACTTTCGATGGTCATCAAAGTGAGAGTATTTGGGTTTGTTTGGGTTAGTTCTTGGATTTGGGTTTGGAGGGACTGGGTTATGTCTGAGTGTTTTTGAGTTCATGTTTGGGTTTGTTCGGGTTCATGTTCGGTTGTGTTTGGGTTTGTTCGGGTTCTTGTTCAGTTGTGTTTGGGTTTGTTCGGGTTTATGTTCAGTTGTGTTTGGGTTTGTTTACGATCACGTCTAGGTTTGTTTGGGTTTGTTTACGATCACGTTTAGGTTTGTTTGGGTTTGTTTACGATCACGTCTAGGTTTGTTTGGGTTTGTTTACGATCACGTCTAGGTTTGTTTGGGTTTGTTTACGATCACGTCTAGTTGTTTACGATCACGTCTAGGTTTGTTTGGGTTTGTTTACGATCACGTCTAGGTTTGTTTGGGTTCGTTTGGGTTTGTTTAGGGTCACGTCTGAGCTTGTTTGGGTTTGTTTAGGGTCACGTTTGAGCTTGTTTGGGTTTGTTTAGGGTCACCTCTGAGCTTGTTTGGGTTTGTTTGGGTTTGATTAGGATCATGTCACGGTTTGTTTGGATTTGGGTTTGTTTGGGTCTGTGTTACCCTCAACAAACCCAAACAAATTCAGACGTCACTCCGTTTGTTTGGGTTAGATTGGGGTCACGTGTAGGTTTGTTTGGGTTCGTTTGGGTCACGTCTGGGTTGATTTGGCCTCGTTTGGGTTTGTTTAGGATCACGTTCGAGCTTGTTTGGGTTTGTTTACGATCATGTCACGGATCGTTTAGGTTTGGGTTGGTTTGGGTTTGTGTTACTCTAAACAAACCCAAACAAGCTCAGACGTGACTTCGTTTGTTTGGGTTAGATTGGGGTCACGTTCAGGTTTGTTTGGGTTTGTGTTTGGGTGCGTTTGGGTCACGTCTGGGTTGATTTGGGTTCGTTCAGAGTCAGATCTGGGCTCGTTTGGGTTTGTTTACGATCATGTCACGGATCGTTTAGGTTTGGGTTGGTTTGGGTTTGTGTTACCCTAAACAAACCCAAACAAGCTCAGACGTCACTCCGTTTGTTTGGGTTAGATTGGGGTCACGTCTAAGTTTGTTTGAGTTTGTTTGGGTTTGTTTGGGTTTACTTAGGATCACGTTTTGATTTCTTTGAGCCTTTTTGGATTTGTTGAGATTTTCGTTTGGGTTTGTTTGGGTTTGTTGTCGATTCGTTTCAAAGTTCGTTTGAGTTCACGTCTGGTTTCGTTCCGATCGATAATCGAATCGCCGATATCGCCATACTTTGATTTTTTACCAAAAGTAAAAATCAAATTTCCACTTCGAGTCAATTAGCAGAAAAATTAGAAAACTGTTTTTTTTTTTCCCACCACCCTTTCTTTCTCCCCGGCCGCGTCCTCGCAAAGAAAAAAAGCGTTCGAAGATTCGAAGCTGATAAACGCGTACAAAACGACACGGCTCGACGTCGTTGGGAGAGGACGTACACGCGCACGTACGAACCCTCGCATGAGTGACTCTCAATCGGTCCTCGATCGTATCAAACGAGTTTTCTCGTTGCCATTTCGTGCTATTTCTTTTTTTGCTCATTTTTTTGTACTTTTTACGTCCCCCCCCCCTCCCTCCCTCCCTCCTCCGCGGATCTCACCAACCAGCCGGGTCTTCGCGTTTCCTCCCAACGCGCAGTTTCGCACCAAGAGCCGCGATCTTTCCTCGCTGCCTTTTCTTTCGAATCCTCCGTTTCGTTTCCTTTTTTTTTTTCTTCCCTTCGTTATTTTTCGGAAGAACGAAGGGAAGGAGTGCAAAAATGTATCGAAGATTACGAAAGTGCTAAAAAAACATCTTAAAATCTATTAAAGATAATTAAAAATCCAAAAATCTAAAAATTCATTGAAGATTATTAAAGTTCTAAAAGTCTAAAAATTCATTAAAGATTATTGAAGTTCTGAAAATCTGAAAATCCATTAAAAATTACTAAAGTTCTAAACATCTAAAAATCCATTAAAGGTAATTAAAGTTCTAAAAATCGGAAATCCATTGAAAATTGTTAAAGTTCTAACAAAACTTCTTAAAATCTATTAAAGATAATTAAATATCCAAAAACCTAAAAATCCATGGAAGATTATGAAAGTTCTAAAAATTTCAAAATTCATTAAAGATTATTGAAGTTATAAAAATCTAAAAATCCATTAAAGATTACTAAAGTTCTACACATCTAAAAATCCATTAAAGATAATTGAAGTTTTAAAAATCGGAAATCCATTGAAAATTATTAAAGTTCTCAAAAACATCTTAAAACCTATTAAAGATAATTAAATATCCAAAAACCTAAAAATCCATTAATGATTATTAAAGTTCTAAAAAATCTAAAAATTCATTAAAGATTATTGAAATTCTAAAAATTTAAAAATCCATTGAACATTATTAAAGTTCTAAAAGTCTAAAAATTCACTAAAGATTATTAAAGTTCTAAAATTCTAAAAATCCATCAAAGATTACTAATTTTCTAAATATCTAAAAATCCATTAAAGATAAGTAAAGTTCTAAAAATCTAAAAATCCATTAAAGATTACTAAAGTTCTAAAAATCTAAAAATCCATGAATGATTATTGAAGTTCTAAAAAATCTAAAAATCAACAAAAAATTATTAAAACTCAAAAAATCTTGAAAAAATAACATTTGAAAAATCAAAAAATCTGTAAAACAAAACCAAAAATTCAAAAACTCTAAAAAGGGTATCAAAGATTTTCGAACCTCCAAAAACGATCGATTGACGATTATTTCGCACTTCACTACTTATCTATTAAAAAAATCACTATTTAGCTTCCTCCAATGCAAGATCACCACATTAGTTATCCAAAACGATTCGATTGTTATCCTTGGCGTCATTGAAGTTCTCGCGATCGTAACCAACGTTGCAACCTCGTTATAACATAAATTTAAAAAAAAAAGAACGTGTACACACATACAAAGAAGCGTAAATAAAATTAATACACTACGGCAGGTCCGGTGTTGATCCCTCGTTCGTCCTACACTCGGGTTTACGGACGAGTCGCGAAGCGACGAGGGCACTAGCCGTGGACGTGGAGAAAAAAAATATTCTCGCCGGATGCGCCCACCGACGAACCGTTAGCGCGTCGCCCGCGTAGGTACGCATCGAAACCTCGCGTTTTCCCGGTCTCGTCCCCGGCGCGTATTCTTCCGAACGCCTTTTTCCTCGCCTCACCTTTTCTCGTTTCGTCGCCCGTCGACTAGGCGGCGTAATATTCGTCATCATAATATTAATCATTAATAATAATCATGACGATAATAATTACCATTATAAACAATTTCCAACAAAAATTATAATTGTCAACCCAAACAAAATTATAATTGTAAACCCAAACAAACCCAAACAAAATTATAATTGTAAACCCAAACAAAATTATAATTGTAAGCCCAAACAAACCCAAACAAAATATATTGGTAAACCCAAACAGACCCAAACAAAATTATAATTGTAAACCCAAACAAAATTATAATTATAAACCCAAACAAACCCAAACAAAGTTATAATTTTAAACCCAAACAAACCCAAACAAAATTCTAATTGTAAACCCAACCAAACCCAAACAAAAATTCTAATTGTAAACGCAAACAAACCCAAACAAAAATTATAATTGTAAATCCAACCAAACCCAAACAAAAATTATAATTGTAAACCCAACCAAACCTAAACAAAATTCCAATTGTAAACCCAAACAAAATTCTATTTATAATAACAAAATTTGATCCGATGATGATGATGACGATAATAATATTAATAACAACAATTACCAACCTGCAACAATAATCGTAATTCTAGCTATAAAAAACGATTATTATTTGTTATATTCATTTTTTAATAATTTGTAATTCTAATTATCATAGTCAATAATAGGAATCATGATAATAGCTATGAAAACAACGATAATGATAATACATTGTTGTTTATAATATTGTTAATAACAATTCCTCATCACAATTGTTAATAACAATAATAATATCACCAACAATGACGATAATAATGACGACAATGATAATAATAGCCCTAAAAACGATAATGATTATTTTTTATAAAAATAATTTTTTATTTAATACCAATTTTGGTTAATAATTTTATTGATTTATGTTTTTATTTATTAAATGGTTGTTTTTTGTGAATAAAAATAATTGTTTTCTTTTTACAAAAATTTAATTAATCAATTTTTTAAATCGTTTTTTTTTTATCTTTTTTATCCATTTTTCATGTAATAGTGATAGTAATAACGATAATGAGATAATAATGATAATAATAATGATAATAAAGAGCACGATCGTATTACGTCGCAACGCGAGACACGTGGTCCGGTGGACGGGCACCGATCGTTCGCCTTCATTGTTTTGTCGTGGCCGGCGGGATTCCGCGATCCATATGTGCGCGCAACGCGAAAACACACGGTCGCGAGCGAAACGTGCACACGAACGAAAAGAAAATGTCCCCGGTTCGCAGTCTCCGCGAAAAGTAAACGAAACGGAAGAGAATGTAAAAATATGGTCGCGTTTGGAAGGCTATCTCGACGCATAACGTAGATCTCGAATAACGCGCCCGCGGCGGACCCTCGCTGATATGCACGGGTTAGAGGCGCATGCGCGACAAAACGGCGGTTACGGAACGCCGTAACGCAGCGAAAATAACAAAAAACGATTCACGAGCACCAATGGATCGACGTGTGCAAAAACGTTTTTTTTTTTTTTTAGAAACTTCGAACAAATAAAATCGGCCGCCATATTTGCCTTTGAAGATCGAGGGGAAGGAAAGAGAAAAAAATTCCCCTTTGGGCGAGAGAATTCTTTTGTTTTACTTTTGATTTTATTGTTTTCCCCGTTTTTTGGATTAAAAACACCAAGCAAAGATTCGTTGTACAAAATGGACGTTTTTTTTGCGTTCGCGGTTTGGTAAAAAAAACGTCTTGTAAAAAAAAAACATTACTTGCCCGAAGGTGGATTCGAACCCGCGCCTCGCGAACGGCAAGCATACGGGCGGGGTGGGGGTATTGAGATGGCGCGAGCTCCACCTCGGGCCGAGTGAATTCGTTTTTTTCTCCGAAGTCACGTTTGAAGGAAAACATCACTTTTCTCCACTCCGGAGATAAAAAAAACGGAGATTGACACCGCGCATGCGCAACAGTCGCGCCACCGTCGATTCATCGTGCGTTCGCGAATATCTCGGCGGTGCGTTTTTGTCGCGCATTAAAAAAAAAAAAAGAAAAAAAAGATCTTTTTTTTTTCTTTCTCGCGACACATCCTGTGTATTGGTCGAGGGAAGCCCGACAGTCGCGAGTCGCGGCGTCCGCGGGAGAAAATAATGCACGGAGAGAGAGAGACCGGTGCGAGATCCGCGTTCTTCAGTCGTCTCGCGACCGCCGTCCCGGCAGGTTGTCCGTTTCCGCGTATTACTTCGCGACACACGCACACAATGCGATTGTTCCTTTCGTCACGCGGTGACTTTTACTTCTTTACGGAGAGACGGCGATCGCGCGAACTTTGTCTTGCCATCTCCTCCCCTCCTCCGCCGCCATATTGTTTTTTGCGATCCAAAAACAAATTTCCCGGGATCGTGTCGCTGACTGACACCGTAAAACACGCGACTCGAGAATAATAGCTACGAGGGTGCGCGATTATATCCGTCTTCGTATTTTTGTTGTTGCGCTTCCTTTTTTGCTCACCAGTGGCGCGCGCGCGCGCGCCCGTTATTCGCGTATTTCAGAAGCCCCGTTGTCGCTGTCGCTTCCCCTTTCTCCCCGGCGAGAGACGAAGCAGCGCTGGACATGTAGTGGGAAACTTGGCTCGAAAAGTTTTTTTTTCGTTATTCCGCGAACGAAGCGTTGACGCGGAGTTTCATCGGAAGTAGGCACGAACTTACGAATCGAGGGTCAACGAAACATCGAAGTTTGGGTGACACCTCGGAAGTTTGAACTAGTGAAAATTCATCGACTAAGCAAAGGATCGACGATCCTTGCGAAACTGTGCGTGTGTGTTCCGCGCATGCGCGCTTTGTACTTTCGGTTATAAATATTCACGCGTGTTCATGAGTCGTGCGATTGTTTATACCTGAACGAATGCGACACCGCATCAATCGGGTAAGTTACTTCCTTTGCGTTGTTTCCTTCATTTCATAATAATAATCATTACAGCTGATAATAATAAACCCGATACATCGTTTAATATTAAATGCAATAATTTATGCCTAATATTGTATTGATCAAGGAATTCGTGCATTCCTCGATATCACCGAGAAAATTACAATTATTATTAATAACAATCACGATGTTCGCTATCAATCGAAGGATCGTATGCGATATTACACATATTAATAATAATGATAATAACATTCAGTTATTATCACGGTGTGGTTATTATTAACTTATCGTTAGTATTAATCCCCGAAGAGATAATTATCAACGATAAGTCTATTAATTATCCTATTATATATAATAGTATCAATAATGATAAAAATAATAATAATCCTTATTATTGTTATTATTATTATTATTATTAACGGTGGAACCGTGGTCGGAGCTCGGCTCCGTCTGTAACTTCGAGTCAAGCGGCGTCACGTATACTCCATACTCGGAGCGGTGACCGCTCAGCCGTGCACAGACTGGCGAGCCGAACCACGGTCAGCCGGAAGGCCGGATACTTCCGAGACCTCGATCGACCGGATACTCGAGTTGAAAACATCCGTGGTTCGGAGAATCGGAAGAATAACCCGTGCCGTTTATACCGGCACGGGTTTTCAACAGTTTCCCTGTGCCCTCGAGAAACGCGGTACGGCGTGGCTCGAGACGGCCATGGACTCGACGGAAGGTTAGGTTGGATCAGCGAAGCGCGCCCACGGAGTAACAGCGAAGGCTTCGATCGACGACCTCTAGTACGCGAAAACTCCGCTAGAGCGCACCTTTCTCGCGGTTAAATGAAACAAATGGAACTATCGTTGTATACGTCGTTTTTGTCAACTTCCTCATCAAGCTCGAATTGTTTTACGACCTAAAGATGAAACGATCGTTTTTGTGATTTTTTATTTTATCAGGTTCGAATATGGAAATCGCGAAACGAACTGGCCGCAACCTCGTTTGTTTTCAATAGGGTCTAGAGTATCGGCTGGCTCTAATGTGCAATACCAACATCGATCAATGATACCCGTACCAAACCACGAATGTACGGGCGTCGAGTAGAAACCATAAACGGGCTAAATATGAAATCGAACACGAGGGGGTCACCCCGGGATGACCCAGATCGGTTTGCTAATGAGCGCAGCCATCTTTCGACCGCGACGATCTTCAATGGACGAGTTTCACTTTTCCCATTGAGGTGGACAAGGATTTTCACGAACACTCGAGTTTCGTCCCTCATTCGGATGATGGAATGCTGAAAACGAAAGTTGGATATCTCCAGTGGCGTTGTTTTGCAGCGGATTCGAACAGCGCGTGGACGTTTGACCGCGGTCAGCGGTTTATGTATCAATTTCGTTAAAAGTTCTTTGTAAAATAAAAAACACAAAAACGTGGGTGGTATCGCCAGGGTGGGGGGTGCGGAAAATCCGTATTTCGAAATTGGCAATTGGGTTTTTATTCATTCCCCAGATGATATTTGGAAATCAATGAGAGAGTGGATAAAAGCTGGTCGGAAGAAGAAAGTAAGTGAATATTATAACGATTTGAAACAAAGTATCGAAAATCGCAATTAACTTTGCACTGAAAAAAATCTGAATATACTAGTGATTCATATGCGTGCCATATTTTACGAGGAAACAAAATGGCCATGGGAAAAACGACCTTTGAGTCACCGTCCTTAACCTCTTAACCTACGATTTACGATCGAGAATTTTTGGCCGAAAACGTAAACAAGCTCGCGCAACCTTCGAGCCATTCGCACGACTTTTTTCGTCCGATCGTCTACTACGGACTATGTCCGTAGTTGTAGGTTAACATCTTGAGCGCTACGCCGATTTTTAAGGAAGTCCTCCGTCAGGCCACAGGCGCCGCTTAGAAACGCTGAAATTGTAGGGCCAATGTTTCTTATCGCAGTAGAAGATAGTTTACGTTTAGAACGTGTCATACAGCCCTATAGCAACCATCAGCAACAGGCGGATCGCGGCCTGGAGCCGGACTGCGAGAGGTCGAACCTCGGACCACCAAATATTCTTAACCCTACATTACTACTCATGTTGCAACGTACGCATCATATTGACTAATGATTTTATTCAAAACCTATAAGTATGATTGATATGTTTTGACTGCTAATATAATTGTGTATATTACTAAAAAGAGAATATATAAGAGAGAAAAGGGGATAAAAAGAGAGAGCGATATATCAAAAACGCGGGCACCTCTGCAACGTAGAGTAGTAATCTAGGGTTAAATATACCTAATTACCTACACAAAAAAAAACCAGTACCTATTCATTATTAGTTTTTTTTCTGGACCCCGATAAAAAATTTACATCGAATCCGGACCCCACTTAACCCTGCGCGGTCCCACTGGGTCGTTTGCGACCAGCGACCCAGCCATTTTTCATGCATTTCCGCTCAAATAGCTATTACAGCGTAAAAAATAGTAACTTTTGGGCTTTGATAACTATTGATTCTTATTGTATAAACATTGAGGAGTACTCAGGAATTTTTTTAGATTTTTTAAGGCGGACACAAACGACCCAGTGGGACCGCAGAGCCAGTCAAAATATACTGGGACAGCGCAGGGTTAAAACTACTTGCCGACCCCTGCCCTATAGTATTATACCTCATAGTCATTTATTCAACACGTTAGGCGCCAAGTAAATAAATTTTCTGTAATTCCATAAAACTGTAAATTTTATAGTTTTACATCATATTACACGCGGTTAGCCAGCGGTGGTTGACACGGCCTAAACGAAAAGTGTTAGCTACTGATGGGCGAGGTGGTGCTCAACGTAGTGAGGAGTTAACTACCAAAAGAGCATCAAGGCTTTTTTGGTTCCAATGATTGTTGAATGGGAGCAATAAGAATTTTGGCGTTTGAATGATTATTGAAGCGCTTCAAGAAGACTCGAGCGCTGAGTCTGAAAGCGAGAAACTCAGCTCGCGTGCAAGATCGATAGACAGGCATCTGTTTCTTGCGTGGTGAATTTGACGTTTCGTGTATCGTCTGCTATGATTTTCTGCCATCTTGGGTACGCAAGTTCAGCGAGATTTATTTTTTCATCGGACCTTTCCGATTCCTATTCGTCGCGCTTTTATTCTTTTTAAACTTATTTAGCTGAACCGACGCTGGTGGTTGGGCGGTCGAAGTGCGGCTCGGACGATCACTGATGTTAAGCAGCATCGAGAGAGGCTGATACTTGGTGCGGTGACCGGTTAGCTGTTCTCTGGCTGGCGCATCGACCAGTGAGCGGGAGGCCGTTTTTTCTGATGCTTTGATGTAAATACTTCAATACAAAGTGTGTACACCAAAGGATCAGGCAA
>JAPYZJ010007965.1:0-13059 GCA_030522765.1 Ophioninae sp. B BG-2022a
ACCTCACGGAGCCCGAGACCTTTCAAACGAATGCAAAACCGTGGAAATCGGTTCGTGCGTTCTGGAGTTATAGCGTCAGGAAGGAAAACCCGACTTATTATTATATAGTAGAAGATGTATACGGTCTTTCATTATCTAAAGGAAAGAAGAAATAATTAGCGGCAAAGATGAAGATAAAGATTATTTTTTTCGAACAATAACACGAATTTCCATTTTAGTACGAAATTAGCAGTATTCCAATCTTCGATCAGCAGACTATTCACCCATAACCGAGTTTCTTCCTTTTCTTCTTCTCAGCGAAAACTGCGTTCAGCCTTCTCGGCGGAAGATGAAAATGTCGCTTTTTTTTAGTTTTTGGCTCGTTACGGTATCTTCGGGATTTATTAGCTCTTACATTAGGTAAAAATAAGTTCGTTATCTTCGGGCGGAGGAATTTAAACGATCATTTCCAATTCTCTGGCGTAATCGACCGCGAGAGTCGCAAGATCAGCGCTGGGTATCGGATCCTCCGATTTCTTCTCGTTCTGGGCGGTGAAATAGAAGTGCCCGTCTTTCTTGAGAGTCCAATTCTTTTTGTTGGCGAAAGCCATTGTTTCCTTTTCGGTATTGAGGTTAAGCATGCGCGAAGCATCCTTGAGGGAAACTTTGTCGTAAGCGCTTTCCATACAAGCGCCGATTTCGTCTCGAACAGTGTTTAGCAGTATATCGATGAAGAAATTGTAAGAAGCTGCGGGGACGTTGCCCTTGGCTAGAAATATCTTGTTGTAAGAGCCCTCCATTAGACACTGCTCCAAACTCAACGGATGCCTTATGTAAACGTTCGATTGAATCTGATCCGAAGGCAAAAGCTCCAACTCTGTGTGAAACTCCGCTACTCGGTTCTGCGACAGGAGAAACAGCAGATTAAGACCCAGCAATTGATACTTGTAAGGCGAGGATGGCAGGTCCGAATCGTAGTCGAAGTAGTAACACTTCAGCTGAGCCATGTAACGCTCGAACGACGGTATGTCCTCCGATGCTATGCTCCATTGCGCTCCGATCTCCAGTACGTCTCCTGAAAAGAATTATTTTCTTCAAAAAGGTCAAAGGGCTGACACAATTTCTTTTGATCTATTCCCAAACAACGGGCAGAGAATGTGATCTAAACAAACCCAAACAATTAATTTTTATATATTCCCAAACAAACTCAGTTTTTTTTATGTGTTCTCAAACAATGTAACCCAAACAAACCCAAACAATTTATTTTTACGTATTCCCAAACAAACCCAAACAATTTATTTTTATATATTCCCAATCAAACTCAGTTTTTTTAGGTGTTCTCAAACAATTTAACCAAAACAAACCCAAACAATTTATTTTTATATATTCCCAATCAAACTCAGTTTTTTTAGGTGTTCTCAAACAATGTAACCCAAACAAACCCAAACTATTTATTCTTATATATTCCCAGACGAACCCAAACAATTTATTTTTACGTATTCCCAAACAAACCCAAACAATTTTTTTTTATGTATTCTCAAACAATGTAACCCAAACAAACCCAAACAATTTATTTTTGTATATTCCCAAACAAACCCAAACAATTTACTTTTATGTATTCCCAAACAAACCCAAACAATTTACTTTTATGTATTCCCAAACAAACCCAAACAATTTATTTTTATGTATTCCCAAACAAACCCAAACAATTTATTTTTATGTATTCCCAAACAAACCCAAACACAGATTTTTTTGCCGCTAAAATATTTTTTATTTATTATCTACATTGTACACGATCTCTCGCCAACCAAGCTCTAATCCAAATTCATTTTTTAATTTCTCAATACATTTACATTTTTCGTATCTTTTCTACCCCTTCCACGTTTTTTTCTACTTGTTCAGATAATTTATCTTAACCTACTTTTTCATTTATTACCTTTCGACCCTGTGCTTTTCTCTTATCATTTCGCCCAAATGAAAAAATGTACTTTTCATTCCTCTTTCACCAATTACGTTACCAGATTTTTTTTATACACGATTATATTTGTGTTTTTTCATTTTGCGAACTCTGTCCGCTAGATCTTTTCAGGCTTGATTTTTTTTGTCTGACAGCTTCTGCGAATGTTTATTTAATTGAGAGACAGATGAGAATACGTACGCGCAATGACCAGTTCCTTGCGAGAGGCTACGTTGCTGGAAGTTGGTAGGAAAGTGAGATGTGTAAGGGCCAGCTAAAAAGCGAATCATTCTAAGTTCATAAAACCGGCGAGGGTGATAATTCATCAAGAAAAACGTTCGAGTGAGCTTCGTTAATCGAATCGATGAGTGAACGATGACAAACAATTTTGACAGAACCGAAAGAGAGGTTATGTTTTCGAGAAAATCGGAAAAACAGTCTTTGAACATCGGGAGGTACGATGTTTCGTTTACCTTGAGTTTATCGAGGATTTCGCCGCATTTTTTGAGGTTCGGAGGATTTTTAATCCATTCGCGTCTCAATTCTTCGTGAACCGGAACGATATCCTTGAGCGCGGCCATGTCCGTGCTTGCTGCTTGAACCATCGCGAATCGAATCAAAGAAATTGTGAAAAAAGCGTATTCGTCGAGTTTTTGATTCGGGGAAAGGTCGTTTGGCGTCGCCACATTGGGATGATGGAGAATTTAAGCCGGATTTGCAGTGAAATACCGTCGAGCGACGGAAGCTTCGAGTTGCGCATGCGCAGCCTCGTTTACCCTCCGTGGCGCTAGGCGGCGCTCGGAGCGCTCGGAAGTTATCACCGCGCTACCGCAACCCAGTGGAACCGCTCGCTCTTCATCGTAAACATGGCGCTCGACCTCACTGTCAGGGTTCACCCAGTTGTTTTATTTCAAATTGTTGATGCCTATGAGCGTCGAAATTCGGATTCCCTTCGGGTAATAGGGACTCTGCTAGGTGAGTGACCACTCAACACTATCGATACTCCATTTGTTTTGTCGTTCTCGAATTTTCGCCGAATTTGGAGTACCCTTCGGTCGCATGGCTCCGACGCGGCTGGGCGCATTTTCTCCCAACTATCGGAATCTGTCCGATGACAGTTCGACATTTCAGCCCTCTTTGGAATTTCAATTATCGTAAATAATTGTCGATGAAACTCTTGTTTGGTATTTCAATAACTTTGATGAGTTGATGCGATTCCTAACCTCAAAACTGTTGTCAATTCGTCCTCGGAGATCGCCACTTTGAGAACTCGATTTTTGCCGGGGTTTCAATGTTTTACCATTGTGATTCCTAACCTTTAAATTGTTAGATTGGCTACGGAATACATCGCGTCAATTGATGGACTTCTGGCAAATGACGGTTTTTTGCAATTTTGAGGTTAGGAATCGCTATTGCGATACCTAACCTCAAAATTGTTTTCACTTTAGTGAAAACGGCACTGATTTTTACAAATCGCGACTCTTAACCTCACAATAGTCAATTCGCTTTCAGAAACGCTCACTTTCACTCGCCATTCGACCTCGTATTTTCACCATCCATCAATCTCTCTAAAATCGCGATTTCACATTCCTAACCTCAAAACTGTCAATTCACCGAATCGTGTCAATTCTTCAATGGCAAACCCGATCCGAATGTTCCCTTGCAGGAATGGCGGAGAAGGGAATCGTCGAAGTTACCAATTGCTTCTGCGTGCCTCACAAAGAAACGGACGACCAAGTCGAAGCCGAACTCAATTACGCGATGGATCTTTACGATCTGAATCACAGAGTTAACGCCCAAGAGAATATAGTAGGCTGGTGGGCGACGGGCAAAGACGTCACCAATCATTCCTCTGTTATTCACGAATATTACGCCAGGGAGTGCAACAATCCAGTCCATTTGACCGTCGACACGACTCTGATGAACACTACCAGAATGGGCATTAAGGCTTACGTCTGCGTTCAGCTGGGAGTCCCCAACGGCAAGCAGGGATGCATGTTTACGCCTGCCAAAGTCGAGGTGAGTTAAGGGAGTTCTATTAAGGTGGGTTTATCCATAAGATTTACATGATTTTTAAAATAGTTAAAATTTTAGTATATTCACTTATTCTGTTGAAATTTCAATGCGACTCATCGACCTAATTACCGAGTAATTAATATTTGAAAATAGGAATTTCTCAAGGGAATTTTACTTCCGTAGGAGAAAAAATCAATTTCCGTTCACTTAAAAAACGATATATATCACAGAAAATCTATAAGAACTTTACACAAAATAAGATTTATATTTATCAAATACGTTTAGTTAATATCGATCGATTTAATATAAATTAATTCTAACTCATATATTCGAGATCTCGAATATATGAGTTTAATTATTTAATTTAAACATTTATTTTATTAATTTAAATTTATTTTCAACAATAAATAAATTTATTAATTTAATTATTTAATTTAAACATTTAATTAATTAATTAAAGTTTATATTTAAACATTTTTTGCTACACGACTAGTCTTTATCGAGATGACTACGTTAAAACCCGTTCAATTTTCCAGTAAGAATGTATTCGTTCGCTGACCGTTTGGGTTCGTTTTAACAGATAACGTGTTACGAGCCAGAAATCGTTGGTTTGCAATTGTGCGCCAAAACGCAATTGCCGAACAGTACACAGGTGGCTAAGCCGAGCGGAGGTGTCGAGCCAATGATGGATCTAGCCCAGATAGCGGAGGCGAGTACGAAGCTCCTAGCAATGCTGGATCAAGTACTTTCCTACGTGGACGATGTCTTGGCTGGCAAGCAACCACCGGACAATCAAGTCGGTCGTGCTTTGCTCGACATGGTTCACTCGGTGCCGAAGATGAGCAGCGATCAATTCGACGAAATGTTCACCAGCAACGTCAAGGATCTCTTGATGGTCGTCGCTCTGTCGCAGCTTATCAAAACTCAGCTTCAGCTCAACGAAAAACTCACGCTTCTCACGACTCTATGAGATCACGCGAGAACGTGACAACAGCGATGTTGAGTCACGAAAGCTGAAAACTCTCGTCGCTGTCAGCGAAGAGACGAAGGAAATCACTAATCTCTGGAAACAATGTATCGTCTGTCCAAATCGCGCCGAACGCGAATAACACTCGAAACTTTTGACAAATCGTTTATTCTTGTATTCTTTCATCCTCGAGTATCCATCGTTGATGAGAATCAATCTTTTCTCCCTCCGCGAAGTCGTGCGGTCTGTTTTTTTTTTTTTTTTTTTTTTTTTGGTGGTCGAACACATTAGGGAATCATAACTTTGGTTTGTGGAATCCACAAATTGATCTTTGAAAAGTAGCTGAATGTGTCCGAGTTTTAGTTTTCCTAGTTACTAGGATGGTAACTAGTTAATGTTCTTCTATTTACTAGGATAGTAACTGGGCGTACAGGGCCCTAGTAATTAGGGGAAAAATAATTACCATCTTAGTATTAATTATCAACTAGTTAATGTTTTAGTCACTAGGGCCCTGTACTTTTAGTTACTAGGGATGTTTTCTTAGTTACTAGGGATATGTTTTCCTAGTTACTAGGGATATGTTTCCCTAGTTACTAGGGATATGTTTTTCTAGTTACTAGAACTCTCTTCCTAGTTACTAGGGCCATGTTTTCCTAGTTACTAGAACTCTCTTCCTAGTTACCAGGGCCATCTTTCCCTAGTTACTAGAGCCATTTCTTCCTAGTTACTAGAGCTAGGGATTACACCACGAATTCAAAACTATTTTTTCTTTTCGTTACAAAAACGCTTTTCAAAATGTCACAAACATTTATTCAACATTTTCGCCATTCGTTGCGTGTCGGACTTTGAACGCGAATATTTCACAATTTTTGTCGCGCGAAAAAAGCATTTTCCTCGCAGATCCTTCCTGACTTAGGTAACTTTAATATTCTGATAGAAAATACTTTTGTATTTATGCTAAAGTGAAAAATTCGAGATTCCGCCAAGCTGCGGAGTTTAGTCAGGATCGCGATTACTCATTGTCGAGTAAACACGACCAATCGGGGACTCGATTGTTCTGCAGATAAGCTTCCTTCTTGAGGCACCTGGAGGGCAAATCCGCGATCCCGAAAATTGCACCGCCCAGCCACGCGGTATAATTCGGCTTGCTTGGTGGGCTGTGAAATTTGAAGGTTTTGACCTTCAACTTGTCGACGTATAGATCACTTTTGAGAAGCGCCAGCAATTCGGACTTCAGACGAGCAGCGAAACCTTTCGCCATCGTTGTACCACCGATCAGGACGATGTTCTCGGCGAGGGGCCGCCTCGTGTCTATCGGACACTGGAATCAATACGAAATATTATTCAATGAATTTTTTCATCGAGTTTTATCAATGAATTGAATATAATTAATTTTCATCAATGTAGTTAAGTTAATTTTTATCAATTAATTGAATTTTATTAATTTTGAATCAATTAATGGATTCATTTTTTTATGAATTTTGCATCAATTAATGGATTGATTTTTTTATGAATTTTGCATCAATTAATGGATTGATTTTTTTATTAATTTTGCATCAATTAATGGATTAATTTTTTTATTAATTTTACATCAATTAATGGATTCATTTTTTTATGAATTTTGCATCAATTAATGGATTAATCTTTTTATTAATTTTGCATTAATTAATGGATCAATTTTTTTATTAATTCTGCATCAATTAATGGATTAATTTTTTATTAATTTTGCTCAATTAATCAATTAAATTTTATTTAATTTTTAATCAATCAATCGAACGTAATTATTTCGGATCGATTTTTCTTAGAAGAATTTTTCTCAGACATGTGCGAATAAAATATTTCCTTGAAAGTTCATAAAATCGCGATTACCTTGACTATCGCATCGAGTATCATCGTCGGTACGCTGAGATTGTCGTTGTCACGTTCCCACAAAACTTCGAAAGCGTTTTCCCTCACCGTTCCTGGAATATCAAAGATTTTGAGGCCCGGATATTTGACGTTTGGAGGTGGCTGCGGTGCGTTTTCAGTTCCCAGCCTTGCCGATCTTTCCATCGTCGTCACGAAACACGTTCGGACTTTCACGTCTTCGACCAGACTTTCCGTGAGGTCTGATTCCGTCAAAACGGTTTTCAACTCGGCTTTGATCGATCTGCAATTTCAGCGATTCTACTTTATAGCCGAAAACGATGATTCGGATGGTCGAGCGGCGAGAAGCTTTCTAATTTATAAAACCTGTGAACGGCTTGAGCGGCCAATGGCAAAGACTGCCACGCTTTGAGTATGGGAACGCCCTCGAAGATGGGTATGAGGGTAGCTTCAGCGTAGCCTACATCCAACACCAGTGCGGTGTCCGTTCCCAGAGTACTGATGACGACCAAATGGATCGGAAGGAGCATCAGGGAACCGATCTCGAAATGACGGAACAATACCTTAGCCAGGGTCTCCCGGAACTGGGTCGGCATCAGCAACGATTCCAGTACTATCACTCTCAAGTCTTTCGGACTTATCGTTACGTGTCTGCGAAAAAGTTGGAGTTTTTACTAACCCAAACAAACCCAAACAAAGTCGAAGTTTTCACGCATTTTTTTTAACGACTACAAACTGCTGCTCAGAAAGGTCTTTTTAAGAATTGAAAATTTGTCATAAATTTGTCAAACGTCGCTACTGGACGAATACTAGGTTCGTCTGACAATCTTTGCGAACAAACCCAAACAAACCCATACAAACCTAAGCAAACCCAAAGAAACCCAAACAAACCCATACAAACCTAAGCCAACCCAAACAAACCCATACTAACCCATACAAACCTAAGCAAACCCAAACAAACCCATACACACCTAAGCGAACCCAAACAAACCCATACGAACCTAAGCGAACCCAAACAAACCCAAACAAACCCATACACACCTAAGTGAACCCAAACAAACCCATACGAACCTAAGCGAACCCAAACAAACCCATACAAACCTAAGCGAACCCAAACAAACCCATACACATCTAAGCGAACCCAAACAAACCCATACAAACCTAAGCGAACCCAAACAAACCCAAACAATCTTTTTTGGAACGGTTGTTTTCATCATTCATACCTGTAGAAAAGGGAGTGCAGAAACTCGACGAGCAATTGATATAAATCCTCCGTATCGACGTACTCGAAGATTTGTCTCGTTTCTTTGCTGACCGGGCATTTTATTTCCGTTCGGATGATACCTCGGGGCGACGGTTCGCCTCCGTATCCAAATCTTTAATAAATAAACAAAACGATATCGCGATATTTGTATTCGGGTACTGTTATTATTATTGTTGTTGTTGCAATAACATTTGAAACGAATTATTATTGTTTTGTTTCAATGACAGCTGATAGAAATTATCTCACTTGGTGTACGCGGTCCCGATGTCCAAAACGACCACCTGCTTGTCCGCCACGTATCGTAATCCCTCGTAAGGTCTGTGTGTCATTTTTTTTTCACGTAATTCTGCCCGTTCGAAGAATTATCGCGACAAAGATGTACTTCGATCGATTTTTCGAAAAATTACCTCATTTTGGGGAGCCGACGATGTTTCCCACTTCGTGTGTCCACGGGAACTGTCAGATATAGAAATTCATGGTGGCGCCATCTCTCGGCACTAGTATCAACGCGAGAAGAAAAATTACCGACAGTCGGTAAGGTAAAAATTTACAAAATTATCGAGACTGGTCGTTTTTCATGACGTCGGAAAAATGGACACCATTAAACTTTTTTTGAACGATATTCTGAAAATATTCCAAAAATAAAAGAACAATCGAAAGCGTGTGGCTAACGAACACGTAATAAGATGTATGGGTACTTTTAAACGTAATTTTTTTTTATTCAGGCTATTTACAACACATACGTACAATACGTGACCCTTGCTTAGAGCACATATAGTTTTATATTTATACCCTCGTTTTTTTGAATGCGATAAACAATATATATATATACACACACACACATATATGTATGTATATATATAAATATACAGGGTGTCCGACGATTATCAGAGCTCCTAATTGGTCGGCAGGATGTGTCATTTCCAGCAAAACGTTTTTTCTAGAAAACATCGCGTGACATAAATTCACTCGGGTATTCGCGTTTCGATCGTTGTCTTTCAAGCGGAAACAAAAATCGTACGGAAAAAAAACCACTCGCCTGAAGTTGGCTTTGAACTGGACAAGTTCGAGATCGCGAATATTTCGATGAATTTTGTCCAACGAAATTAAAAAAAAATTGTTTTGCCCGCAACGACTCAGCCGATAACGACCACTAGGAAGTCCTAACCTCAATTACCCTGTACATATATATACACTGCTCGGCGTAGGCTCGGGTTATTCTTCGCTCTTATTTTTATTCACACTCGAGCGAGATGCGCGCTCGTGTTTACTCTCTCTCACTCTCTCTCTTTCTTTCTCTCATCTCATCTCATCCCACAGTATTTTTTGTTTGTTTCTACAGCATTCGTACGCGGACTCGAAGACAAGTGTCTCCCTCTGTCGTCGCAAGCACGAACACGACTTGCTTCCTCGTCACGCGCGCGTTGGATGCTTGTGATATGTTACAAATTGTTTTTTTTTTCTCTTTCTTCTTTTCTCGTTTTATTTTTTAGGAACATTTCGCGATGGATCATGCGAGCGCGATATTGGGCCGCCGTAAAATGACACGAAAGACGAAACGAAAGAAAAATACAAGAAAATGTGCGTCCAATGTTGATGGTCGCATCTGGTATAAGCATCCCGTTTACGGCGTCCGCTATACATATATATAAGTACAGGGAGAACGGTAATTTGACCTACACCCTGAAGTTGGCCATATTGCGCTATGATTTTAGTTTCACGATGTTTTAAATAAATTTCGAAGCTAGTTACATACAAAAAATAGTTTAAAAAAATACTCCACTTTTCTGAAACCTGACAATTGAATAATCACATTGAAAAATAAACGCATGTTCGAAATCGGCATAACCTCAAAAATAAAAAATCAGTCATTTTAAATCTTCCTTCCATTTCTGAGGTTGTGTGATCTTCGGGCATGCATTTTTGTTAACTTCTTCATTCATTTGTTGTTTTTTAAAAAAGCATGCATTAACGATTCGAAGTTGTGTATTTTTTTTAATTATTCGTTTTTTATGGCAATTCTAAAAATTATAATAATTCAGTAACTATGGAATTTTTCGTCCATGTTGATGAGCCTGAATTTGATGCACATAACCTCTCGAATGAACTCTGGAGAATACATCGAATCACCGGTCACCCTGTATATATACACACATATATATGTAAATAGCCGCTTCTTCCTCGTCGCATCGATATATTGAGTAAACAGTTATCGAAAAATTACACCGATATAGACAATAGCCGTGTGAAAACGGACATTTTCGCAATGTCCCGGCTGACGAGTGCCGCGAGTCGCCGAAAACTTTGAAAAATGAGCTGTAGATGTCAGCACGTGTGTACTTTGCGAAAGACGAAGAAACGTCAGGAAAAACGTCGAATAAAGTCAAATAAAGTCGTTTGAAATATATTATTGTTTCAAATAATTTTTGTTTCAAATAATAAATTCTGGAGGCAGCTCTGTCGATTCGTGAAAAAAGATAGGTTAGGACACGAACTTTCGTAAGTTTGCGATTTCTGTCGTAAGAAAATGTGAAATCGAAGAAAGATGCATGCGCGTTACAAGTAAAAATGATGGGCGGTGAAAAATTGAATCTCATCTGACATAACCTAAAAATAACATCTATTTTTAGGTTATTTCAAATTAGTATTTTATACTATTGTTTGGGTTATATTATTATTATTCGCTCGACGCACCACCAGCAGAGAGAAAAGTGTACTGTATTTTCATTCGAATGATTTTCAACCGGAAGTCGCTTTTCGCCGACCGGAAGTAGTCCGTTTTTCGTCTTTTGCCGAACGTATTGATTTTCTTTCGCGCAGGTTTGGCGTGAAGTTTGAAATAACGGTATTTTCAATCGAATGATTTTCACCGGAAGTCGCTTTTCGCAGACCGGAAGTAGCCTGTTTATCGTCGTATGACTCACGTATTGTTATTTTCGCCCGGGTTCGGAGTGAAGTTGGCAATAACGGATTCCAAACACTAAATAAAAATATATAGATGGCGCTCTCCGGCACTCGTCGTGGAAAAATTTAACACACACACACACACAGACGCACTTGCACACCGTAATTTTCATACCCACTCTCGCATTCAAAACTTTTCGTATTTTTTTAATCTCAGATCGTTTCGTTCCTTGATATCGCCATTCGCGAAATTCTAATATTTATATCGAGGGGTCTTACACTTTAAAAGGACATTGAAAAATCGCGTATGCTATATAATTCTTTTTTTTTTCTTCTTTTCTTCGCTCCATTTCCGCTTTCCTTTTTTATTATTTCCATTTAAGTATATTCGACCGACTACGATGCACGTTTCACACTTTTCACCTCGTATTTACAGTTTCTCGCTTGATCACCCCTTTGTGCAATAATCCATTCCGCGCATGCGCGTTGTCCCATCCCAGAGCGCGCGTCTTTCGAAAAGCACGTTCTCGAAACCCACGACCCCGCACGCAACCTTTTTTCCTGAGACAGCTACGGTTACTTTTTCATTACTCTCACGGATCAGTATCAACGAAGACAGAAACGACGAGAATTCATTTTTATAAGTATTCTTGCAACTTTTGTATTTATCGAAAGATCGTGATTTTTCGTCGTTTTTTTTTCCTTTTTTTCCCTCGTTTCGATTTTATTCAACGAACGATGAGAAAAATCGTGGAAGTTTTTGAAAACCATTTAGAAAATTAATAAATTATTTATTTTGCGAGTAAAATTGATGAGAATTGAAAAATAATTCGTCTAGTGATAAAATTATGGTAATTTGGTTATAAAAATTAATATTTATCGAAATAAATACTTATCGAATGAATTTTTTTAAATTAAATAAATAATAAATAAAATTCGTTAAATAAATAATTGAATTAATAGATGATTAAATTATAAAATAAATAAAGAGTTAAATAATTAATTGAATAAATAATTGAAACAATTTCATTAAAAAGTGAAATAAATACTCAGTTGTTTAAAAAATAATGTAAACTCGATTATAAATATATATATAACATTTTTCGTCGTCAATTTTTGTTCTCCTTCATTTATAAATATTTATATACGTCATCGTACGTTTTTGGACGCTCAGGCTGAAAAAAAAATGAAGAAATCCAATCGAAAACTAAACAAACAGTGAATTGGTGCTATTTATCGATTATCGTCATCAGTTGGGTCAACGTTCACTTCCGGTTACCACCTTAAACCCTCGAATGTTTTTTTTTCGAATTATTCGTTTTTTCTTTTGCTCGCTTTCGCTCGCTCGCGATATCGATATATCGATACATCGATATACGATCGAATGAACATATCGATATGTTCATTCGCGCGATAAATATGAGTTTGTCACTAAGGCCGGTATCGTTGATGGCTTGGCATTGCTCGCTCTCTACTTCTCCACTCGTCGTTCGAAATTTCGTTTTTTTTTTTTTTCAATTTTTTTTTTCTTCTCGCAATTTTCATTTTTTGTTTTTCTTGCGATTTTCCTCAAGAATTCCCGTTACGAGTCACTGTTAGCGCAGCACTGACCAAATTCATCCAGTATTCCGGACCAGGTCTAAAATTATGTCTGATATTGGAGCATCGGTGCGGCGAGGTTTGAATGATGCGCCGTGTTCATCCTCAGCGCCGAGATACTCTTGTTGTACCACTCGTCCTCGGCTGACATTCCTGGACAAGAAAAAAAATGAAAAAAACATTCTTTGTAAAATCGTTCGACACGAAAAATGGTAAAAATGGTCCGACACGAAAAATGGTAAAAATGGTAAAACACGAAAAATGGTAAAAATGGTAAAACACGAAAAATGGTAAAAATGGTCCGATATGAAAAATGGTAAAAATGGTCCGATACGAAAAATGGTAAAAATGGTCCCACACAAAAAATGGTAAAAATGGTCCGACACGAAAAATGGTAAAAATGGTCCCACACGAAAAATGGTAAAAATGGTCCGACACGAAAAATGGTAAAAATGGTCCGACACGAAAAATGGTAAAAATGGTCCGACACGAAAAATGGTAAAAATG
>JAPYZJ010007972.1:0-11006 GCA_030522765.1 Ophioninae sp. B BG-2022a
AGCTAAGAATGTCATCACTGAAATGGGAGGTAGGGGGTGAAATTCTAAGACGATTGATATAAGCATGTATGGGTCTCAGATCAATCCCTGAATTGTTATGAATTTTTTACGGTAGCCAATGAGACGCGCCCGGAGCGACACGCACGTGTCCCGGAGTGGGTAGCGCTCGGAGGGGCGGTACCCCCACCATGCGGACTCTCCAGCTCGGGCGCTCCCGATTGACTACCGTAAAAAATTCATAACAATTCAGGGGTTGATCTGGGACCCATACTTGCTTATATCAATCGTCTTAGAATTTCACTCTCTATCCCTCATTTCAGGGATGACATTCTTAGCTGGGACACCCTGTATATGGGTATGTACATAATATACTTTCGTTCGTCCCGGACTCTTCAGCCCTCTTTCGCCCTCTGACGATCCCTCGCCACGCGCTTTTACTCATCCACTCTTTGTGAGCTTTCTCTCTCGCTCTTTCCCTCGTCTTTTCGCCCTCCCCCCCCCCTTTGGGGCGTTTTCATCCCCACCGCGAATCCTGGCACCCTTTTCCTCCCAGCACTCGGGGTAATATCGGCCACGTCGTTTCTCTCTCTTGCTCTCGAGGTGAAACGAGGAGAGAGACGGGGGAGGGGGGGGGGGGAGGCGAGGGCGAACCGGAAACTCAGGGGGTAGTTTTGGAGCGCCGGACGAACGGCAAGCCCAGACTGTTGGTGGAGACGAGGGTAACGGATGCCTAGATAGGGCTTCTATAGTTGTTGCGTGTGGATGTGTGCTCGTGTGCACGGTCGTTTGTGCTCGAAGAGAGGGGTGGTTGCAAGGGATAAGGGCGCTTCTATATCGAACGCGATAAGAGGAGAAACGAGTTTTTGGTCTTTACGTAAAATGCACGTACGAGGAGAATACTGCATCGTGTGTACATCGAGAACGGTGGATACATTGTTGGCTGTAGTCAGTGTGTTTTACATCGATGAAATAAAACGCCGATGCATTCCCAACGTATCTAATAACGCTTGCGCGCCGCTGGCTCGTCACGCGTGGAGGACAAGACCGATATGTGAATTAAATCATGCTTGTTTTTTTTTTCTCTTTCGACAGGTTTTTTTTCTTTTTTTTTTTTTGGTTGCGGAGCTTTACGTTTTTTCGCTTTGAATTTTCGTTACCGTTTTTTGGGGTTTTTTTTTTTCATCGAGGGCGAATGGACGAATTTAATCGTGTTTGGATGAATTTTCGTAGCGGAATTGAATCGGTTGCATACTCGCTGGGTTTGGGAATTGAATTATGATTGATTTTTTTTTCGTTTTTTTCTGATTACTTTTTATGTTTTTTTTTTGTTTTTTTTTATTTGGAGAATTTTTGACGCGTCGATTGATAAGAGTAACCGAAGGAGACGAGACGAGAACGTATCGCTTCAGATCGATTTGATTTTGACTAGTCCTCTTTGAATACCCCGTTTCTCATGGACCTGAAGTTCGCATCGTTGCGACGCAACGAAATTTATTTTCTCATTTTTTTATTTCCTTAAATCTATTATTTGGCGACATACTTTTTTTTTCTATTTGAATTCTATGTTATAACAATAAAGATTTGTATAATTATTGAGGTATTTTAATAACGATTATATTGAAAAAGAAATAGAGAAATTGAAAAATAATGATATTTCGTTGCGTCGCAACGTTGCGAACTTCAACCTCATCCGTTTCTCTTTGCAGTCTCTTAGACCTATTAGCTTTCGCTTGAAAAAAAAATGATAACCATCGGACCGTCAGGTTCGAAGAGGAAAAACAAATCCGTTGGTTTATCTCGTAAGGATTAATCGATTTATTGAGACGGCAAGTATGTAAGCGCGTGCACAAATCTATACGAGTAGGATATGGATGTTTCTCTTCTCGTTTCTCTCGTAGGGGATCAGTAGCATCGATCTTCTCGAGTCTCGATCGTTTAATAAATCGTTGCGCACAAATCTCACGTTCGTATATGAACAAGCGATACAACGATTCAATCCACTCGATCTTCTTGGCTAATTAATCGAGGCAGTCAGTCCGTGTGAGCGCGCAGCGAGATATCCAACGAAGGTGGAGGCAACGGAAAAAAAAAAAGAAAAAGGAAGGAACGAAGCTACGAGAGAAAAAGAGACGGCGAGAGTGAGCCCAGAAAAAATGAATCGCGAAAGAAAGAGAGAGAGAGAGACACTTTTCGACAAATTCCAAAAATCGATCGAGACAATAATTATTTTAAGTCGATAAATAAATATTTTTCATACATACTTATCGATCACTCGTCGAATTGTTGATAATTTTCGTCGAATAAAAAATTCACTACTGGAAAAACGTGGTTCAATTGCTCGCGAAATATCAATAACTCAATAGCAATAAAAAATAAATAAATGTCAGTAAGAATTAAAAATATTAAAAATCTACCTGTTTTTTTTTTGTACCGAAGTGTCCTGATGCAATTGATAGGGTAACCTGGTCTAGGAGTACGCATCCGATAAGAGTACGCATCACCAAAAACTGCGAAGTTTTTGACTATGCACGGCTAACTTCAGTCGTATTTTGATGTAACCTGCATTTAGAGGTGCTGGGCGAAAAAATAATCAAATCCGGCAGAAAACCCAGAAATTACGTAAGTTTAAAGACTTTTGCTGAAAATCTTCAATATTTTTACCATTTTGAAATTTTTGAGACAAGAATGCAATTATTTGGTAAAAATGAAATAAACTGTGAAATTTTTAAAGACGATGCCTGACACATGCACCGAGCCTAATTCCGGTCAATGCCAAGAGATGGCGTTGAATTTCGCTCGTACTCGCGTACTCTTATCCAATAGTACTTGCAAAAGTACGCAATTCCAATTTCTCATTATTTTTGTTATTTTTAGTGATATTTTTAAATTTTATTTTTTTTTATATTACTTTATGAAAAATGTTTAAATTGCCAACGTAATAAATGCCTATTTAATTTCCTAGACTTCATATTTATTTTTTTAGAATATTTTGAACCTTAAGTGCGTACTCCTAGACTAATTACCCTACATGAAAAGCCCCGTAGAAAGAAACAACCGGTGGATGAATAATTTTTTCCAAGAGTCATTAGAGGGCTGGTAGGTTCGATCGTGAATGTGTGTACGTTTACCGTTTCGCGTCTGCGCGCGAGTACATCTCCGCTTGGTGGTGAGTTACACCAGGGCAGGCTCCTGGGGACTACGGGGATGGCCAGAGGCCAGCTAACGTTTATAATATTAACGCTAATGGACTACCTTATACCTTATATACGTCTTGCCCCTTCTGTTGCCCCTGCCACTTTCATCCCCCTAGCTTCGCTGTTTTACTGTCCTCCTCCTGTTTCGTATACTCCCTATCTCTCTAAATTTCTCTTTCCATCGTACGAGGCTTCATAGGTCGGCACTCTCGAGCCAAAGTACGAGACTGGATAATACTCATGGATGTATGCGAGCCAATGCCCATCTAGCCACCCCCCCCCCCTCCTCCTCTTTCTCCTGCTCGCAAATAGCTGATCGTCCTATCACCACTCATATGTCTACCTAGTATATTTTTCTCTTTATTTATTCCTCGGCTTTTTACCCAATGACCATTACATTTATGGTCAATACGCGATGCAGCACGTGCCCTCTGTAATCAACCAAAAAAAGAGCCACGATAAAACGACTACAATGCTATTACTGAAATAAAAAAAAAAAACATACGTTGCTTCCGGTAAGCCAAAGTTACTTTTGAATTCCGATGAGGAAAATCGACCATTTTTTAAATGGACGCTATCTATTCTTAGAACAGCGATCGCCTGTGTAACCCTCCGTAGTCACAATGACGATTTTAATCGACCCGTGTATCTACTTCGAGTTTAAATATTTTATACGGCTATGTACAAACTCCCGATGTTTTTAGTTAAAAAAGCGTGTCTTTCGCGCATTCATCATTGGGTGATGATATCTCAACGCGTTGCATTTTGATTCTTACTTCAATCAATTTTTTGTTCGCTATACGTAGTGTAGCCTGTTTCGTATTTTATTTATTCAAAGGTCAGATTATTCCGTCACGTTCGTTTATTTGTGAAAACTGACAGAGTAGAATCAATCTCGAGTAATTATTAAATCGAATAGCACGAATTAATTATTATATTAATTATTGCGACAAAAGGGATAGAGTAGGCCTGTCATTTTTTTTATGATAAGGGATATCCGTTCGCTATAGGTTTTCCTTTTTCGTTACTATCCTACACGGTTTAACCTCCTGAGTGAATCTGTAGTATATTTACAAAATAGAAAGAAATTTTCTATTTTTTCAGAACATTTTGTAACCCATTTAGTCAACGCTGATAGTTTTTATAGAAAATCCTAAAAAAAAAAGTTGTAGTTCTCATGAGATTAAAAAAATCTCATCTTAGTTGTCATTTTCTCCAATCAAGGAATAAAAAACATATTATTTCGAAAGTTTCAGCGCTGTTTTTCTAGACCTCGCAATTTTTCCAATATGAAATCTAAATCGATACTCGGTAATTCAGAGTTCTAGATGTACGAAGATACGAGGCGAAAGAAGAGTCGATCCGAGGCACCATCCGGGGCTTGCACCCCAATCGAGGTCATCAAGACCAGCGCGTGAAGGTTTCGCAACGCCTCAGCTGAAAACGACGAAGCACTTAACTTTTAATTAATATTATATACGTAATTAGCCCTCGGGGGACGGGAGCCGGGCGAAGCAATACGAGAGACGAGAGAGGGAAAGAAAAAGAGATAACGTAGGGACGAGGACCGTGGAACGTTAAGAAAGAAAGAGAGAGAAAGAGAGAGGACTTTGTGTATTAATTTAATTTTCAATCTCACGGGGTAATTCTTGGCGCAGCGTTAGTTTTAATCAACCCTCACCTAGCCTCCGTCGCACCTATCCCCTTTTCCCTTATTCCATGGAAGAAGGTTTCGAAAGGGGAAACACGAGGGAGAAAAGAGGGCTGCTCAGACGTTGGGGGAATACCTCGCGAGGGAGGATAGGGGTGTACCTACACGACCAATAAAAACCAGCAATAAAAACTCACCCCTCAGGACCATCCCGGTATAATATTATACCTCGTAGAACACAGAGACTCCGGACGTCTGATAGAGGAAAACAGTGTATGTGTGAGAGAGACAGAGAGGAGAGTGAAGGCTCCTGGACGTCCAGGACTCACCCACCTGCTCGGGATTAACTCTAATCAAATATTTACATTTTAATTCGCCGCGCTATGCCACCACGATGCGCGTACGTTCACCGTAGCCTCCCGAGCTTTTCTCGCTCTTGAAAACCCCTCCGAACCTACCCAATCCCAACGCACTCTCTCTCTTTCTCTCTTTCTCTCTTTTCGTCCCTGGTGCGATACGGCTGATCCCCTTTAGCGGCCACCGTAGTGCCTCCTCGTTTAATTGCAAACTGCCGTTTTGCCGAGACACGAATATACGCGAAAACGCCTTTGTTTTACGGGGTCTCCGAGGTAGAGACAAAGGGCACCCGAGTCAAAATTTTCGAGCTGCTTTCAGCGGAATGGAGGCCTCCTTCTTCGAACAGAAGTTTTCGGTAGCGGATTATCGAGTATCGGAATGAGGCTACGATGTATGGAATATTATTATGTCAGAGCCTCCGTTGAACCTCCTAGATGGCACATACTGGACTTTAGGCTTAAAGGAGGCTAGTGTAGGCAACTGAACCTACGAAACCTCCGGTGGACCTGAGGAGATAACGAATGTGGGCTCAAAGCAGGTTCGGTGAGGTCGAAGCAACAGACTTGGGGTCAAAAGAGGGTCAAGGAGGCCTGGGTTCTAAACGTTCCATTGGTACTGGAGGTCGAAAGAAGGTTTGAAAGGGCTGACAGAGGTTACACTGGATCGAAACGAGGCCTCTCTGTAGCAGTGAACTCGACAAATAGCACCTCGTAGGTTCAATGGAGGCTGGCGACATGTGCATTACA
This sequence comes from Ophioninae sp. B BG-2022a, assembly GCA_030522765.1. Classification (NCBI taxonomy): domain Eukaryota; kingdom Metazoa; phylum Arthropoda; class Insecta; order Hymenoptera; family Ichneumonidae; species Ophioninae sp. B BG-2022a. The sequence continues at coordinate 5,949 of JAPYZJ010007972.1, forward strand.
AAGAAAATTGGTTCCGCGAGTATTGAGAGGAGGCTAGAAATTTTGACTCGGGCATGCACGGAAGACTCGTTCGAAGGACTCTCGACGAAACTGGGCCTGGCTCGCGATTGAAAAACCTGACGGATTAATCGAGACCTCGCTGCTAATGAGAAGAACGAGACTGATCGAGAACTTCGAATTATTTGGTGATGCAAAAATTGAAGGTCCGTTGCTTATTGGCATAATTAAACATGAGACAAAGACTCTCAAACTCCATGTCGATTAATTGACGAAACGTTTTATTTTATTTAACGTTTATTTTTATATTCAGTAGCTCGTGAATCAACTTTCAGGAACGTCAATCGAACGTTTCGAAAAAAAATTTCGTCCTGTGATTTTCAAAATATATGTGATACGTGATTTTTGAAAATATATTGCATATAAATTGTACCAACTTTAGTCTCACGTTAACAGAAGTCTTGTATTTTTTTTTTTCGAAAGTTGTACCGAAAATGTAAATTGTTTTTATGTTTCTAGTTTCACGAGAATGCTCAGCTGTTTCGATTTAGAATGAGTTTCCGTTGGAATTTACGAATTTAATTTTGAGTTAATGCGTACTCGCAGGATTAATATTGTCGCTATATACCTCGCGATTTTTTTTTCTCAATTTTCATCCGAAACGAACCATTTTCATGATCGTTTTTTTTATTTATTTGTCTTTTGATTCGTGTGTAGTACTGCTTTTAATTGAAGCATTCGTTCGTATATTGACATCTGAAAATTTGATTCGGATTTACCATGGGCGCAGAGAGTAAATTTTATCAGTACGAGCCTTGATTATTTTTTGCCTCTCTAAATGTTGTCACAATAGAGGCATTTTTATAAATTTCTCAATATTTAATACCAAAGAGACATTTTTACTATTCGTTACAGTTATTACGCTTCGCAACTAGAATAATTAAAAATTCTAAAGCCAGTGCTCGTCTACTGAAATTTCCAAATTTGATTCTCCCTCGCTTCGTATTTATTTTACCCAATAAAAATGAAACTTGAGAGAAAAATTCGTGATGGAATTTTCGTCGACGATTCCTAGAACGTTTTTTCGGGGACAAGAACCACTAAAGGATTTCGATCGGGTATGCGGAGTTTACGAGTGAAGAAATTTCGTCTTACGAGGCTCTCTCACCTATCGGTGGATTTATATTGAGAAATATGCGTAATTTACATGAATCGAGATGGAAAGAGTACTCGAAGGAGAATGGCCTCTGAAAGACGTCTCGAGTGTCCAGACCTCGAATGTACATATAATACCTGCGTTTATAAATATATACGAATAGCCGAGAATCCCACGAAAAATAATAAATTTTGGCGTTTTCGTACGGGGTTTCCCCCCCCCCCCCGTTATTACCATCGATGCGGTTACGAGAGGTGTGAACCGTTCGAAACACATTGTGGAACGATCGAGGCCTTTTTTTTTCTTTTTTTTTTCACACCTCTCTTGAAGGGAGAAACTGAGTATTTGGGGCGTCCATGGGTTTCTCCTGGCTGTCGTAAACGCGAGGGCGATACCTGCCAGCAGACTCGTCGATCGTGTTATCCGAGTTGCCGCAGTCGTAACCAAAGGGCTCCAAGGGAGAAACGAGAACATAAAAATAGAGACGGAGAGATTTCGGTTGTTTGGGTTCGAGAGACGAATGACTAATTGGCACAGTGTGGCACGAGGCTATTATCTATCAAAAACGAGTGGTAGAATACACGTAGCAAGAGGGAACGAGACAAAAAGTAAATAAATTAGAAATATTAAAAGTAAGACCTGGTAAAAATGATTGCCGAGGATTGAAACATAAAAATAAAATGAGGTCGAAGTTCGCAATCATTATTTTTTAATTTCTCGATTTCTTTTTCAATATAATCGTAATTAAAATACCTCAATAATTATAAAAATCTTTATTGTGGTAACATAGAATTCAAATAGAAAAAAATATATATCGCCAAATAATAGATTTAAGGAAATAAAAAAATGAGAAAATAAATTTCGTTGCGTCGCAACGATGCCAAGTCCATAATATAAATGTATTTTTGTTTCTTTATTTTTCGCAGCCTGTATAGGTAGCTTTGTGAATGAATGCTCGTAACGGAAAAAAATAACACAGGTCTACAGGGATCTCCCCCTCCGAGGTTTGATGGTTGATACCGATAAATTTTGGGACGCTGAATGTGGGAAAAATAATGAAAAAATTCCTACACGTCCAGATTTTTTGCTATTTGATATTTTTATTTTTTACCAAAGTACCCTAGGTGGTCTCAGATAAAACCGTATAAAATGGTAATGCCCTTTTCTCGAAAAAATTACTAATTAGCTTTATTTCCGTTCTAAGAACTGCTCCTAATTGATAGTTTAATTGTATTTATCTAATTCAACTAATGGCCTACAGTAATAGCTCGAAAAAACATAAAATTTTAGGTCATTTGCTTATGAGGTCGTTGTTAGGGCATAGTTGTAAATTTATGTAGGGCATAGTTGTAGAATCCATTTTGTAATTTATTTAATTTAGTAAAAAAAATCTTTCCTTACAAAGGTGTTGTTTTTTACGAAAATAAAAAAATGAATTTTCCGGGACAACTAGATGAGATGGCGAAAAAGTGAGTTCATATTCGTAATCAGCGCATCATAATACACTAGAATCAGTCATTGAATATCAAAGGGGAAAATAAAAGTTAAAATTAGCAGACCTGTGTAATCAATCAAAATCGTACGAAAATGAGTGCGAGTATTTTTAACGGTTGAGCAGACAGGTAATATCTTTCAAGTCTTTTGGAATTGGACAAATAGAGATACGGACAAATTTTAATAATCAATTAGGAAAAGTAATTATGCGGGATAAAAAAAGGAAGCTATCATCTCGTGGTCGATAACCGTACAAATATACTCGTGCTCCGCATACTCAACGAGTTTAATCATTATCGGGCAAAGACTATACGAAATGATAAATACTTCATTAGCCGACCGGACATCGACTGAAAGTTTAATGAATACGAAAAGTTTGGTGTAACAGGGTATAGGCGGGAGAATCCTCAGGGTGGCAGATGAGACGGGACCGAGTCCTCGATATCGCGTCTGCACTGTGAAATATGACGGTGAGGAGGTGACTTACAAACGATCCTACTTTAATGACACGTCAAACTTTAATATCTCGAGGAAATTGATAGCGAAGGAGCTCTTGTCTTCTTTATCGTAAATCTATCCTGCTCGCTGTAACGAGCGATACTTCGTTTTGTCTTGCTCAGCCTTTAAACTATTTTTCACTCATCGTGGCTCGCAAAAGGCTGCGCCTCATTATCGCCGACTAACAAATAAAATATGTCGCGAGATCTACGAGCCATTTTTTTTTCCCCATCGCTGATTCATCGTGGATATCAACGGAAATCATTTCAATTGCAAGGCAGTCTTTCGCAACAATAATTAACGTTTTTTTGTTTATTTTTGTAATTTCATTTTGCACGTTTTTAAATCGTAAATGATACGAACATTCATCAGGGTCTTTATTGAAGAAAAAGTCCAATATGTAACTTGGGAAGACTTATCGTAAGAATAAATTGTTTTATGAGGCTATAGTTCACCTGGTTGGATTTCAACAAGTTTTTTTTTCCATTACTTGCATCGTAACCCAAAATCACAATTTGTAGAATTATCATAGAACGTTGAATAAAAATACTGAAGATTTCCCAACGATCCAAACTTTAAAGTCATTACTTGAAACGTTCCAACCCAAACAAACCCAAACAAAATTCTTCTATTCGACTAGAAATTACATTTTTTTAAGCAATCTGCGAACGTTTTAAAAGTAGTATTCAGTTTTGAGAAAGCAATGTGTCACACGTAAGAAACTAGTGACCTAGGGTCATTATTGAGGTTGACCAGAGTGCCATTTTGGGGTATATAAGCTTTAAATATAAATAAAGCTTTAAATATAATAAAAATAAATAAAAATATAATAAAAATAAATAAAAAATAAAGCTTTAAATTTCAGCAATAAAATAAATATACGTACGGATACAATATATATATAGATACATAAATGTATGTATGTATCTATATCTGAGCACGTGAAAAATTTCATTCGCGATTCCGGCGGAAAGTATGGACATAATTTGCTCGGCAATGGTGAAGATCGTACAGGAAGAAATTCGGGTATTCATCCCTGAGCCAAAACGAATGCTGCTGTGCATGGCCGAGTACGAGCCACGAGGTTTGCATTTGTGCGTGTATGAGAAAGAGAGAGAGAGAGAAAGAGAAAGAGAAAGAGAGAGAGAAAGAGAGAGAGAGAGAGAATGGCAAGTCTCTCTCTCTCACTCGTCTCGCCGATGGGATCTTTTGCGAGGGGAGTACACGTTTTGTGTTATTTTAACTTTTTAGCGTGGCTCGCTTGTCCCCTTGGTTGTTGGAACCGGTCCAAAAAACGTAACGCACTATCCGCGCGACGAATTCCGTTGCCGGATGCCCCGGCTCCCCCTCCCTCCCCTCCTCCACCGGATCTCGCGGCTCTTCTTCTTCTTATTCTTTTTTTTCTTCTTCTTGTCCTCCTCCTCCTTCTTATTCGACTCTCGTACTCTCGATCATTATTTAGGAGTATAAATGGAAGTTCCACCGACTTTGAGCTTCATTTGTGTATCGGATAGTTGGGTAGCACGCTGCGAAAATTTCGGGACTAATTAAGGGAACGGCCTGCTCGTTTTATGTTCCTCGTTTTTATAATAAATAAAACGAAGAGCCAATTAAAAAAAATTCAATTGATTAATGAAAGGATGAAAGTATATAAAATTGAAATAGGCAGAATATTCGGTTGGTTCAAATTCGTTTAAAGTAGGTGTTTAGTCTAGAGTATGAAAAACTATGAAAAATTTTCAAATTTTTTTTTCTCGCCTTCCATGCGAGATATAACAATAAATTTTTATCCAGAACATCGAATAAATCGTATTCAGTAGGAATTTTTTTTTTTTACTTTGTCCAGCATTTTATGAAAAATTCGTAGAGGGCGCCAAAGTCGAGGCTGCAAAAAAAGAAACGTTCCCATGGCG
>JAPYZJ010007977.1:0-18576 GCA_030522765.1 Ophioninae sp. B BG-2022a
AATGTTCCTACTATTATTCCTACTGATCCTAATGTTCCTACTATTATTCCTACTGATCCTAATGTTCCTAATTTAATTCCTACTGATTCTAATGTTCCTACTATTATTCCTACTGACCCTAATGTTCCTACTATTATTCCTACTGATCCTAATGTTCCTAATATTATTCCTACTGATCCTAATGTTCCTACTATTATTCCTGTTGATCCTAATGTTCCTACTATTATTCCTACTGATCCTAATGTTCCTACTATTATTCCTACTGATCCTAATGATCCTAATTTAATTCCTACTGATCCTAATGTTCCCACTATTATTCCTACTGATCCTAATGTTCGTACTATTACTCCTACTGATCCTAATGTTCCTACTATTATTCCTACTGATTCTAATGTTTCTACTATTATTCCTACCGATCCTAATGCTCATATTATTACTCCTACTGATCCTAATGTTCCTACTATCATTCCTACTGATCCTAATGTTCCTACTATCATTCCTACTGATCCTAATGTTCATACTATTATTCCCACTGCTCCTAATGTTCGTACTAGTCCTCCTACTGAACCCAATGTTCCTACTATTATTCCTACTGATCCCAATGTTCCTACTATTATTCCTACTGATCCAAATGTTCCTACTATTATTCCTACTGATCCAAATGTTCCTACTATTATTCCTACTGATCCTAATGATCCTAATTTAATTCCTACTGATCCTAATGTTCCTACTATCATTCCTACTGTTCCTAATGTTCCTACTATTATTCCTACTGTTCCTAATGTTCCTCCTATTATTCCTACTGATCCCAATGTTCCCACAGATCCTAATATTCCTATTATTGTTCCTACTGTTCCTAATATTATTCCTCATACATTCTTATTATTATTATTATTATTCTTATTATGATTTACCTGTGGGAAATCGAGGATTTCTCGACGAAAGACGAGACGAATAATTCGTCCAATTCGACCGAGCGAGTACGAGCGAGAACGGGAGCAGAGGAGAGGAAAAAAAGGGAAAAAAAAATCGGGCCACGTTCTCGTCTCGTGTGCGGGCTTATCGGCTCGCTCGAGCGCGCCGTCGCCCCTCTGTGTCCCTCTCTCTCTCTCTCTGCTCTTTTTTTTCTAGTTATCAATTCTCCTACGGGCACGATAATGAAATTATCTTTCGAAAATCGTGTGGTATGCGGGAGGCGTGAACGAGCGACACGTACACACACGCACGTGCCGCCGAATCGTCGGCGGTTCTTTTTTTTTTCCTTTTTTTTTCTTTTTTTTTTCAACGGATAGATCGGCAACGAATTCCCGATGCGAATTCCCCTCGCTTTTTATTTCGTCTCGATCATCGCTTTGCCCCTTATCGTCTGATTTCGGAAGACGATGACCGGATGCCCACAAAATCTTTCGACGATTAGCAGTTTTTTTTTTTTTTTGAAATCGGAAATTTGGAAATTTGGAATTAGAATGGTATTGCTCGGAGGAGGGTCGGGGAAGTTATTTTTTATTTTGGATTACTGAATTATTACTGAACTGATTAATAAATTATTTAATTGTTGGGGACTTGCTAAGATCATTATTGAATTATTTTTGAATTACTGAATTTATTACTGAATTACTGAATTTATTACTGAGCTACTGAATTTATTACTGAATTACTGAATTTATTGCTGAATTACTGAATTTATTGCTGAATTACTGAATTTATTGCTGAATTACTGGATTTATTACTGAATTACTGAATTTATTACTGAATTACTGAATTACTGAATTTATTACTGAATTACTGAATGTATTACTGACGTAATTCCTAAATTATATAATTGTTACTAAATTACTGAATTACTGAATTATTACTGAATTGACTAATAATTACCGAATTACCGATTATACAATTATTTGGTTCATTTTTCAAGAATTCTTCTTTTTCCGCTCGTTGAAATGTATTTTTTTACTTTTTTTGTTTTCGCGCCGTCGACTGGATCGCGCACTTTAATTATTTCAACAAATATTACAATAAATTCGCATTCGTACCCTTCCTTAAAAAAAAAAACAAAAAAAATTCAAAAACAAATCCGAATAAATATAAAAAAAAAATAACAAATTCGAATAAATATCAAAAAATAAAATAAAATAATAAATAAATAAAAATAAAAATCAAAAAAAAAAAATTTCTATGCGGTAATTTCTGAATCTAATTGAAATTTTTTTTTCTTCGATCTTTCCTCGATATTTATTCGATTTTTTTTCAATTTATTTTTTTTCGAAATATTGATTGAAAAATTGTTTCGAAATTTTTTTTTTAATTCAAAATGGAGTTTGCGATTCGTGAAATAGGATTTTCCGCGTCTTTGAAGGCGACGATCGCAGACGGCGCAATGACGAGGGGCACCGACGGCGGTTGTTGGCGTCGAGGGGGGGGGGGGGGGGGGGGGGGCGGGGGGGGGGGGGGGGGCGCGCGGGGGCGAAGCTGCTTGATCCGCTTTACTTGGAAACATCGTGGCCTGCACCGTCTCTCGACGCTCGGACGTACGGCTTTTCCTATTGAACTTCTCGCGTTTCGAAATTGCAAAAACGAAAAAAAAGTTTTTTTTTTATAATTTTTTCTTATTTTTTTACTCTGCGGAAAATGAATTTAAAAAAAAATTGGGCTGAAAATAGTTTATCCGTAGATTAAAAATAGTTTATTCGTGTAGAATAAAATATATTGAATTATTTGTTTGTAAAAAAATTCGAAAATCGTGGATTCTGGTTTAATTTATTTCTCAGTTGATTCAACGAATTTTTAGAAATTATTGTTGAATTTTTATTGAAATATTTTTCAATAATAGGTTTTCAATGTTTAGTCAATAATAATTCGTGAATGTTAATAATTATTGTTATTATTAATTATTATAATAATACTGATAGTAATAGTAAAAAAAAATCAATTATTTTTGTTTGGTTTAATATATAAATAAATGATATACTAAATCATCTTCGTGGTGATACTTGTAATAATAATATTAATAAAAATAACAAATTGTTATAACAATACCAATAATAATCATTATTAATTATTATTATTGTTATTATTATAATGTCACTATCTATATAATATATCCGTATATATAAATATAAAAAAATAAAAAAATATATACATCTAAATTTATAATATAAGAATAAAAATAAAAATATTATTATTACTATTGTTTAAATATTAATATATAATTAATAATAATTAATATACAGATATATCACAATAACGAAAATTCCGTGATAATAATTATTACTGAATTATTGTTTAATAGCAATAATAACAACAATAATAAAAAAAACACCGTTCGTGAAAAAAAAAAACAAAAAAAATTAATTTTCGTCGAGAATGACGATTCTTCACGGATCGTGAAATTGTTGAAAATTATTGCAAATTTATTGTCCCGTTGGCGCACGTCGAGCCTCGGCGCCGCGCGCAACAGGTAACTCGTGTATATCGCGGGCGATGGAATTTTATCGCTCGTCGCGCACCGTCGAGAACAAAAATCAAGGAAAAAAAAAAGAAACAAAAAAAAAAAGAAACGAGAGAGCCGAGTACGTGGAAGATAAAGGGGCGAGGGAGAACGATCGATGAAAAGATCGATTTGAGAACCCCTGAAGGCTCGCGAGGTCTAGATCGAGAGGGGGGCGAGGAGAGGGGGGCAAGAGGGACGAGAGAGGGAAATACACTCACACGCGCTTGTGCGCACGCGCACGGATCTCCGCGCGTCGGCTCTTTAAAGTTTAAAAGCCCCACACGGACTCCGGCCAGTATGGGATATCTCGAGATCTCTCGTGTATTGCCCACATTCTATTGCCACGGAGATCCTCTTCCGTAATAATCACAAAAACAAACCGATTTTTCAACATTTTTTTTCGACGGAAGTATTGCAGCGGGAATGTTGGGATTTTAGACACGGTTGAAACGGAGCCTTGCGAATGTTCAGTTTTTTTTTCGTTGAAAAATATTGATAAATAATGGAGTTGGAATTTTTTTAAGTTTGGGTTAGGACCAGATTCTTTCTCCAAAAATGGGAATAACATGTCGATTTTTTATTATTTTTTTGTGACGGAAGTATTGTACTGGGGAAGTCCGGATTTTACACATAGTTGAAACGGGGTCTTGAGAATGTTCAGTTTTTTTTTCGTTGAAAAATATTGATAAACAATGGAGTTGGAATTTTTTTTAAGTTTGGGTTAGGACTGGATTCTTTTCGTAAAAATGGGAAGAACATGTGGATTTTTTATAATTTTTTTGTGACGGAAGTATTGTGCTGGGGAAGTCGGTATTTTACACATAGTTGAAACGGGGTTTTGTCAATGTTCAGTTTTTTTTTCATTGAAAAATATTGATAGACAATGGAGTTATTATTTTTTGAATTTGGACAAAATATTTGTTGCAAATTTATGTCGAGGCCTTTTGATAAAAAACTATACAATAAAAAATGAGTTTTTGCACACATTCGAAAGGATCGTTCCTTTTCATAGCGTGGTTGAGAATTTTGTCTTACGGTGAGGAGCGAGATCGTTCCTCACGGCGAGGTACATCGACCCTCTCCCCTCCATTTCCTTTTCTCTCTTTCTCTCTCTCTCTCTCTCTCCCGCGTCCTCTCTCTTCTTCGCTCTCTCGATTATGCAAAATAATTATCTCGGAATGCGGTCACCTGACGTCATCGTATGAAAAAAAAATGTCCCCCTCCCCATCCTCTTTGTCGTAGCTCGACTGCCACCTCGAGAAACTCCAGAACCGTACGGTATTATCAGTTGATGAACAGGAGAATATCTCAGGGACCGGAGAACACATTTCTAATCTCCCTCTCTCTCTCTCTCTCTTATCACGATATTGCCATCGGCGATTCGTCTTTTTTTGTTTCGTTTTTAAATTATTTATTATTAAATGATGTGACAATATATTTTATTAGGGTGATGTTGATGATGATGGTTATGTTGATGATGATGATATTGATGATGTTGATGATGTTGATGATGTTGATGATGATGATGTTGATGATGATGATGTTGATGATGTTGATGATGTTGATGATGTTGATGATGTTGATGATGTTGATGATGTTGATGATGTTGATGATGTTGATGATGTTGATGATGTTGATAATGTTGATGATGTTGATGATGTTGATGATGTTGATGATGTTGCTGATGTTGATGATGTTGATGATGTTGATGATGTTGATGATTATGTTGACGATGATGATGTTGATGATGATGATGTTGATGATGATGATGTTGATGATGTTGATGATGATGATGTTGATGATGATGATGTTGATGATGATGATGGTGATGTTGATGATGGTGATAATGATGATGATGATGATGATGATGATGATGATGATGATGATGATGATGATGATGATGATGATGATGATGATGATGATGATGATGATGATGATGTGATGATATATTTAACAATTTTCTTAAAAACTTCAATCCATAAAATCATTAAAAATATCGTCAATTTTCAACACCAAATCATCAACAAAAAAATCATTAAATATTCCATTCAGACCGGTAACACCCGAGGATCTCAAACGAAAGAGAGAAGATCGAATACAAGAGTCAAAAGACAAGAAAAAAAAAAAAGAAAAAAATTTGCGTTCCCGATCTTTGGTGGGCGCGTGGGTTCGTTCAACTCTGTTTCGCAACGGTTTTATACGCGACTACAAAAATTTTTATACGAAAGGGCGTTTTTATACTCAACGAAAAAAAATTTTTTACGAAATTACGATTTTATACGTAACGATCGAATGTCGTAGAAAAACGTAGGAAAAGACCACGATATTCGTACTAATGAATGGATTGAACGCGAACGTGACGTCACACGACGACCAGGATGGATTATGTAAGTCTCTCGACGTTGGCTTGCGGGGAAACGCCACTCGAATCCCCAGCCCGTGACATCGTCCACACTAGGAAGGAAGCTCCGTTTCCTTTATTCCCTCGTAGATTGCCTTACCCACCATCAGCATCATCATCGTTCGCTCGTATGACCTGCGCGCACGCGCTTCCGGTCTACGCGCCCCCACATTACGTTCGAATCTTTTTTCAACTCACGTACGAAAATGAGAGTCACTTTAAAAAAAACCCTCGAAACCATCGAACAATTTTATTTTTTTTTTTTATCATTTTTTTTTAATTTTTGAAAAAATTGAATTACTAAAAAATTTCGAAAATCGGTAACGAGATATTCTGGATAAATTATTTTTGAAAAATAATCATTTTTATTTGCAAATAAAAATTGACAAATTATTAATTTAATATAATTAACAAAAAAAGGGAAATTGATATTTGGAATATTTTCGAAAATTGAAGCGCGACGGAAAAATTGTTGAGACAAAAGATATACGTTTTTACGGGCAGGAAATTATTCTTGAGGAAAAGTTTGACTTCCGGTTGAAAAAACACAAGTTGACCTTGAAAAAACCTTGAAAATAAGCATTGAGGAAAAAATCGCCTAAATCAGGATTTTCCTCTCTTAATACTGAGAAACTTTTGTTCGAAACATTTTTTCCTGAAGCGCATCCCTGATGAGATATTTCGTTGTGAGTACTTGATCGACACACCCTGTATATAGATAGGAGACTGGCTCATCGCCGCGAAACATAGTCTGGGACGCGTCTGTGGGTCGACGCCCGGCCAAAAATAGTGTCGAACCTCTCGTCGCGAGACGCGCGCGTTTTATTACCCCGCGGTGTGATTCGGTTAAGTAAGACAGGAGGATTGTCCCAGTCTTTGCCGACTCGAAGCAAACGTCTCGCAATGCTTTTTTCAATAAGACGTCAAGATCGATGTTCGATGAAAAAAATATAAAAAAAATTAATTGAATTGAATCAAAAGAAATAAAATGAATGAAATAAAATAAAATAGAAAGAAAATAAAATGGATTGAAATTAAATGAAATTAAATGAAATGCAATGAAATGCTATGAAAAGCAATGAAATTAAATTCCGAAAAATTGAATGAACGAAGTATAATCAATTGAAAAAAAAATGTAATAATATAAAATAAAATGTAATTTTTTAAAATAAGGGAAAAATGAAATAAAATTTAACAAAATAAAATGAAATTTTTTTAAATGAGAAAAAAATGAAATACAATTTAACAAAATTAAATTAAATCCAATGAAATGCTATGAAAAGCAATGAAATTAAATTCCGAAAAATTGAATGAACGAAGTATAATCAATTGAAAAAAAATGGAATAATATAAAATAAAATGAAATTTTTTAAAATCAGGGAAAAATGAAATCAAATTTAATAAAATGAAATGAATTTTTTTTAAATGAGGAAAAAATGAAATAAAATTTAACAAAATGAAATTAAATTTTTTTTATGAGGAAAAAAAGAAATAAAATTTTACAAAATGAAATTAATTTTTTTTAAATGAGGAAAAAATGAAATAAAATTTTACAAAATTAAATTAAAGTTTAAAAAATGAGGAAAAAAATATTCAGTCACAGGGTGAAAATTTCATCATACGTTTTCGTTGAAATTGCCCTCGATTGAATTCGGGAGTAACGCGTCTTGGTTCGTTGCAGAGCCTGTTCCAGATATGTTACGCGAAAGAGGCAGGTGTCAGGAAAAAGAGAAAGAGAGAGAGACTTAGTACTGTATATTAGCAGCTGCTTTCGAGCTAGGAGAGCTGGCAACTTTTGCACGACGTTCATAACCGGCACAAACATTATGTGTATAAAAAAAAAAAAGGAAAAGGAGCGCGAACGGGGGGAGAAGGTCCGAGGTCCTACCCTTGGCAGGAGCGAGAAATACTTGATAGACGTGTGCTCTTGTGCGAGGTTTTGATCCCAAGGTAAACGATATAATAGGAAACCTTTTGAGAAGGAGAGCAGATGTCTCGTTGACGGTGGGCACGAGACCCAATTTATACCGACGTTCTCTTATCCCCACTTCCCATTCTACCTTTTCTACCTTTTTTATTCCCGATTTTCTTTTTATCCTCGATCTGGAACTTCCTGTTTACGATTTTCTCGTTTTTCCCTTTTCATTCGCAGTTATGATTTTTTTTTTAAAGTAGATACTTTTGCATTTTTACTTTTTTTATTTCGAATTTTATATTTGCATTTTTCATTATCTCTGTTTCAGTATTGCCAATTTTTTTCTTTTTTTTTTAAATCGCGTTTTCACTTTTTTTTGCAATTTTATATTTTCATCTTCCACTTTTTCTATTTCGGTATGACCTATTTTTTTTTTCTTTTTTTTTATTCGTGTTTTCAGTTTTTTTTTCAATTTTCCTATTGCATTTTCCATTTTTGCTGTTTCGGTATCACCTATATTTTTTTGAAATTATTCCAATCTCGTTTTAACACTTTTTCTATTTTTTCTCATTTGCGATTTCAATATTATATCGATTTTTTTTTTCATTTGACGAATCGTCGATTTTGGGGACAGGAGAGTCCCCGAAATAACATTTTTCTTTACGACCGTGCTTGGTGTCGAAAGGTGATTTCGACCGTATTGAATTTGACAGAACAAACATGACCATGTGTGAGACCAAGATAACGGGTTCTCGAAATTGAATGTCCTCAAAATCACTATTATACGTGTATATTTTAATAATGTTATTTCGAGATCACCGTATGCATAGGTATTATCCATGCCGATGAAAGAGAAGTTGAAATCTCTCGCTCCCACTTCCGGTTCTTCAGCCCCTCGTCCTATCCCCCTCCCCCCTCCGCTCTTCTCTTCCTCTTCGGCTTCTTCCTCGTCCTCTGTCATCTGTTCTCGTATCGCGGGCATACACGCGGTCGCGCCTTTCCAGCAGATTCCCATCTGCTCCAGATTCGTTCTTTGCGTGATTCTACAGGACGATTCACAACCTCTAAACCACCTTAAATCGAACGTCTGCATTCCCCCAAAACCGTTTCAGCATAGCGTCGAATAAATAATTACAAAAGCAAAAATTTCGTACTGAAAATCGCTAGCACGATTTGATAACGTCGACTAGTCAATCGAAAAGCCAAAAAAAAAAAAATTATTCAGAGAAAAAACGCGAAGCCCGGCATTTGGACAATGACGATTGCATAGAGCGTGTAATTCCGAGTAAAACGCTTTTTTCCGCAACGTCGTGCGACCAAAATTGGCCGAGATATCGCGTGCTGAGCGCAAAGCTGAGCTTGAGGCAATTCACGCCCGCGCACAACCGTCGTTCGCTCATCCCGCGATATCTCGGCCAATTTTCATCGTACAAGATTTTTAAAAAAAGCGTTTTTCTCGTGATTACAAGCTCTACACGATCGTCAAGAGAGATTCGCTGTTTTCGATCATCTTGAACGTGACAGGAACAATAAATGAGGAAATACATCGAAATAATCGACCATATATGGTCTAGGGCTATCTCTAACTACTTCTAACCTACTTTTCGATACTTTCGCACGTCCATTACATATATACGGTGGACTTGCGAGAATCCCATACGCATATATACATATATATATTTACGTATATATAAAATGTTGTAGCGCCTCTATGTGCAACCTCGCGAATTTAGCAATATCTCACGACGGCTCTGATACCCCCGATGAGAACCCCTGAGCGCCGTGCGACTTTTTGAGTTGGCCTGGTCCCACGCTGACTGTGGACGCTGCACGTCGTGTACATATATACATAAATATATATATATGTATTTAAATCTTTACTTTAATGTGTCAACTGTACAGAGAGAACTCGCACCGTTCGATCTATTATTTATATATATACAACCCTATCTCTAACTCTAATAACTCTAACCCAAACAGACCCTAACCCAAACCAACTCTAACCCAAGCAAACCCAAACAGACTATAATCCAAACGAACGCTAACCCAAGCCAATTCTAACCCAAACAAACCCAAACAATCTCATCGAGATGATTCGACGAAGAATTTTTCGTAATTCTCACAGCAGTCGGAGGCTCGATAGGGAAAGAGGAAAAAGAAGGAACGATCGAGAGAGGTCGCAGGGAAGAGAGAAAAAGAGAGAGAGTGAGAGAAGAGAGCTGGACTCCGGTACCTGCATTCCGTTCCCACTGTACGAACGTCCAGGTCCTTCTATAGACGGGACATCCTCCAGCTTTCCTCCTCGCTCGCTCAAGCTTAGTAGGCAGTTGCCTACCAGCCTGTGACTTCCTTCTCGTCTCTTCGTTCCCCCAATCGGACACGTACGAATCGTTGAAGAAACGAGGAAGAGGAAGAAACGAAAGAGGCGATCAAGAAACGAGAGGTAGGTACTCGTGGACTCGAGCCTGAATCTCTTCCACGACAACTTCAGGCTGGCCATCGGTTGCCGGATCAGAAACAAGTTTTATTCTCGTTCTATCAGACTGGGGTATAAGTTCGTAGCGTTTTTATAATTTTCTTCTGTTTTACAACAATGGACGACACAACTTGAAATGACCTTGAAAATAAACTTAAAAACAAACTTAAAAATACGCGTAAAAATAAAATTAAAAATAAACTTAAAAATGCGCGTAAAAATAAAATTTAAAATAAACTTAAAAATACACGTAAAAATAAAATTAAACATAGACTTAAAAATACGCGTAAAAATAAACTTAAAAATAAACTTAAAAATACACGTAAAAATAACATAAAAAATAAACTTAAAAATACACGTAAAAATAACATAAAAAATAAACTTAAAAATACACGTAAATAACATAAAAAATAAACGTAAAAATAACCTTAAAAAAAACCTAAAAAGAGAAATTGATTTATCGATTGTTTGGGTTTGTTTGAGTTTATTATGCCTTAACGAACTTTCGGGCCAGAAATACTCGTCCATAGTAATTAAAACAAGATTAACAAAAAAAAAGAATAAAAAAAATAACAAAATAAAAATACTTAAAGTCAAAAATTTAACAGTCAAAATAAAAATAAGAATAAAAACAAACCAGAATTTGAACTAGAATTTAAAAGCGAGCAATAATAAATAATAATTATTAAAAAAAAAAATTGAAGACAGAGAGAGAGAGGGTGGAAGAAAGGTGGCGCGGGACAATTCGTAATTCAGGCCCAGCAGATATTCACACTGTTTTTATCGCGGAAGCTACACGTCACCCAGCTGGTATCGTATTACGGCGGCGTCTACGTCGACAATCAGCGAGGGCGGCTTAAAAATAGCACTCTCGACAATTTTCTAAGAGAGAGAGAGAGAGAAAGTACCAAAGATACAGATATCTGCAGATACGTGTACAGATACCAATATTAGACAAGGAAAAACGACTCGACGACCCCCCCCCCCCCCTCCTCCTCCTCACAATCCGTCTTCGTCCTTCTCCGTACCACGCCAGATATAAACTCGGCCGAGTTATTCTCGAGCTGCGATCTTCTTAATTAGAACAATTAGAATCTCCGAGAATTAAGGGCGCACGAAACGACCGATCTTCGTATTTTTTTTATTTATTTTTTTCTTTATTTCTTTTTTCGTTCCAATTCGCCGCTGTCTTTGACACGGTGACGCCAAATTCCGTCGAGTTATGCAAAATGTCAATTCTTCGATAATTATTTTAATTTACAGATTTTTATTTTCAATAGATTTAACAATGGAATTGAAAATTTAATTTTATTAATCAATAATAATAATAATAATAATAATAATGTGGGATGATTTTAATATTTATATATGTATATATAAATATTTAAAAAATATATATATTATCGATTAATACATTTTTCAATTATATATAATATAATTGAAAAATTACACTTTTGCTGAAGTGCAATTTGGTTATTCTGGATCGTCACGAGTCGTCCTGTCACAATCTTCAATTTTAACGTTGAATTTTGGGACACCCTATATGCATATATATATATATATATATTTATATATATATATATGTCGTAATATATACATTATTAATATACGATTAAGTATAATCATATATAATTTGTTGTATGCATGTACGCGTATATATATATACATATATATATACATATATGTGCACGAGTATACATTAAACGAATGTGACTAACCGCTAATGCGAATTTCGCGAGGTTCACTAACCCCGCGTGGTAGACTGCACACCTTGTTTCCGATTCGTCTATCGCGCGCGCCACCACCGTACACCGTGTGTGTCTCTTTTACCGTGGCCCGCACCTCGCCTCGTTTAGTCTCATCATGCATGTATAAATACGTGGCTACTAATATACATTTACGATTTTTTTTCAAATTTCATCATTTTTTCACTACACATATATATATATGTATATTTCAAAAGATTGCGAAAATAAAACTTCCGGTCGTGTAAAAATCGTTTTTTTCTACGCTCATATTTCGAATTATTTCCGTTATACGTAGAGGCGCATGCGTATACGCATGCTAGGCTCATGCTCGCATGCGCAGTAGTGTAGTACGCGCATGCTAGGCTCATGCTCGCATGCGCAGTAGTGTAGTACGCGCATGCTAGGCTCACGCGGGCATGCGCAGTAGTGTACTACGCGCATGCGAGCCGCGCAACGTCGTGGACCGTTCGCACGTCCCGTCCTGACATACGCGGCAATTTATAGACTCGCGAGTGCGCGGTGCCGCCACCGCTCTCTCTCTCTCTCGCCTTATTCATTCAAACAGACGGCAATTCAACGAAGAGGGTACCCTCCATCTGTCACGCTTACAAATAGTTGACCTCGCCTCTATCGATGCCTCATCTTGACTATATGTGCGCACGCTCGATGGATCGCTCAGAGAGAGAGAGAGAGAGAGAGAGAGATATGTCCATCAAACACAAACGAGGGGCACCGCACATTTCTCGGGAGTCTTCCCTCCACTCTCCTCTCTCTCTCTTCTCGCTTCGTCGCAGATTGGTCGATTTTTCACTCCCATCTGAATTAGAACGATTGCCTCGTGAAAACGTAACTCACTAGAGGGGCACGGAACGTCGCGTCCGCTCCCGTTACGCGTTAGAATTGTTTCCTTTATTTTTCCTCTTTTTCTTTCGTCTTCCTGTTTATTTGTATATATATGTATGTATATAAGCGAAAAAAAACAAAAATATATGTGTAAGTATATATTTGTATATATGTACTAAATAAGTATATATATGTGGATGTATATACGATTTGAAACGAATATATGTATATATGTATGTATGTATACAGATCTATACAAATATACATATATATATATATATATTTTTTTTTTTCGAAAGGGCGATAGAGAGGAGTGTTTTCATCGTTTGGGTTACGTAAGCCGAACGATCGCGTGTCAAATCGTCACAATTGTGCATTTTGTTCGCGAGCTCCAACTGCGACATTGCCTGAATCGTGTCCTCGGGCGATTTCGCCTCGGAAAGACCGGCGACGTGACTACGAACGAGAAATATATTCGGTGAGTTGCAACGTGCGAGAACGATTCGGGCGACACGGACGCACGGGTTGGAATTTCCGAAGCACGATTTTCTCGGTGTCAGTCGAGCGGAGAGATCTTGAGGAGAAATATCGGTAAGTGAGGGATTTGGGAAATTTGTTACCGATCGGGTAGTTACCGACGGTCGGGCGAACAGGTTTCGTTTTTTATCGACGGAAGGTATGAATGAGTGTTATCGGCGGTCGGTAATAGGGGGTTATCTTCGGTCGGTAATAGGGGGTTATGTTCGGTCGGTAATAGAGGGCTATCTTCGGTCGGTAATAGAGGGCTATCCTCGGTCGGTAATAGAGTGTTATCTTCGGTCGGTAATTTAGAATAGTGGTTACTTACCGACTGAGTCGGGATTGAATCGATAAAGAAGACATTTCGTATCTATTTTCGAGTCTTTTGCTTATGCGACTCTCGTTCGACGGTCGGTAAGTTACCGACCGTGAATATAAAAAACGCGGCAGTTTTTTTTTTTGAATTTTCTCGTGGAACGGAGTTTTTATCGATGATGATTTCTTTTTGTTGTTCAATTGAGAATTATTAATTGGCCATTCGGATATCTTGGACGTATATCTATGAGGGTGTGTCGGGGCGACATTCTATTAATCCGTCGATAATTAAATTTAATGTTTACTGTCGATTTTACGAGTCGAGTTATCGGTTGGCCCGCGATCGGCCAGCGTTAATTAGATGAATTATAATTCTCGATTCCGGGAAATCTCAGTGCTGAGAAACGAGTTTGCCGTATCACTGAGATACCGTTCCTATCTCTTTTGGGAGATTGGGAATAAAGACGAAGAGAGAGAGAGTGATTCGAAGGCAGAAAAGAGATGAACGACAGTGACTGTCGTTCAGTCATCCACTATCGTTCGATACTCATTTTCTCTATCGCCCTTTTGCGGTATAAATATATATTATATAAATACAGTAATATACAGGGTGGGTTTTATAGGCTGATCGTCTGCATTTTTTCAAGGCTTTGAGCGAAGATTTCGAAATCGAAAAAAATATCTCTATCAATGGTTTTTCAAATCCTCTTCGAAAAAAAATACATCGTATTTTTCGAAAGATTAATTTTTGACAAAAAAATTTACCAGTCTGCAAAAAAAGTGTGGATTTCATTTTTAACATTAATAAAATTCGAACGACAAAAATTTCGGAAAAAAACATTTCTGTTGTATATACGTTGATCGAGAAAAAAATTGAATTTAAATATTAATAATATTTCAACATAGTAATATCGAAAAATGAAATATAAAAAATTCATTAATGATAAAATTATAAAAATTAATTTAATGAAATGCGTCGATCGAAAAAAATCATTAATCGACGGATAATGCTCGTCGAAACTGATCGTTAAGGAAGAAGCGACGAAAGATCGCGCGTGGAACCCCGAGCGTGAGATCGGCCGAGTGACGAGCCAGAACTCGAGAAAGAAAGACTTTTATGGAAGGAAATGGTATGTGCTCCGAGGGAATCACCATGGGGTCATAAGTCACACAGAGTCCGTATCTTTATCGGGGCCCCCATGTATAAACCGTCAGCCTCGCCATCTCTCTATCTCCTCTCGTATAAATGATAAACCACGTGCAAAATATATATGTATAGATATATACTCACTTATTTATTTATTTATTTATGTATTTATTTATATATGTATTTATTTATTTATATATCTATTTATTTATTTGTTTATCTATTTATTTATTTGTTTATTTATTTATTTACTTATTTAATAATTAATTTATTTTATTTAAATTTTTTTTTTAATCATAAAATTTAAGATTCAATCGAATCAGACTCGTTTGTTTGGGTTTGTTCGGGTTTGTTGATTAATAAGGTCAAATAATTAAGAAATTGAGATTATTAATTAACAAACCCTTAAAAAAGCTTAAAATTCCTTTAATCGACTCCTCATTAAAAAAATTTGTTTAATTATCGTTTTGATTTTTTTTTCACTCGAAATATTATGTTTCTTTCTCGCTAACGATCTGTGTTTTTTTTTGTCATTTTTTTTCTTTAGAAATGGTCCCTCGTAGGAATTGTCCAGCACGCTTCTCTTTAGCTTGTTTTTTCAGGCGGCTCAACCGTACGCTCGTCGTTGACGAGATCCTTTGACGGATGATCTTTTTCCCAAAAATTCTTTTTTTTGTATTTTTTTTATTTTTTTTCGAATTTTTTTTTTCCCGGCGACAACTACGAAGCCTCGGACTTCCGGTACGGCGCTTATAGACGAAACTGGTTTTCACAATGATTTGACAGATATAAGTGATTCTGAGATCATTGTGAAAGCTGATTTTGTTCGGAATTCATCGAATTCATCAAATTCGTCAAATTCATCGTTTTCGAAGGAGGAAAGTTTGCTGGACGATGGAAAAAAAAATTTTTTTGGTAAGTGAACTCGATACGACGAAAAAATCGAAAACACAAAAAAACGATTGAAAAAAAAAACAAATAAATTAAAAAAGAAATGTTGTCAAAATTTTTGAAAAAACAGTAGGAAATAAATTGATAATAAACCCTAAATAAATTAATAAATAAATTAGTAGAAAAAAATTTTTTGACAATTTAATAGAATTAGAATAAACGATTAAAAAAAAAATCGAATGCGAGGCCACGCTATGGGGATATAATAATCGACAATAATCGCGATTAATCCTAGTCTCTTGGACGACGTATCAGTACAGTCGACCACCGCGTTTGCGGCTCGTATACTTAATTAATAATTAATCAACGGATCACCGGCGAGTAAATGAGAGATAGAAAGAGAGAGAGAGAGAGATATTATCGTTGTTGTTGTTTTATTTTTTTATTTGAGCTTTTTGAATTTTTTTTTCGGTTTTTTATTTTTTCGCCATTCGTTTTTCTTGCGCGATTCCGCTCGGCAAGTTTCTTGCCCGTACGCACACGAGCCGGTGTAATTGTTGACAGATAAATAAATAGGCCGAACAAAGAGGGCTCTGTGAGCTTATTCGGAGAGTGAGAGAGAGAGAGAGAGAAAGTGAAAAAGAGAGAGAGAGAGAAAAAGTGAAAACGAGAGAGAGAGAGAGAGAGAGAGAGAGAGAGAGAGAAAGATTGATTGATTGATTGATAGGATTTATTATGCCCCAGTGGACTTTCGGGCAAAAAATTCACGTAAATAATTACAATAAAATTAACAAAATAAAATACAATAAGAAAATACGAAAAATAAGAAAAATTAACAAAATTAAATACAATAGGAAAATACGAAAAATAAACAAAAATTAACAAAATAAAATACAATAAGAAAATACGAAATATTAGAAAAATTAACGAAATAAAATACAATAAGAAAATACGAAAAATAAACAAAAATTAACAAAATAAAATACAATAAGAAAATACGAAAAATCAGAAAAATTAACGAAATAAAATACAATAAGAAAATACGAAAAATAAGAAAAATTAACGAAATAAAATACAATAAGAAAATACGAAAAATAAACAAAAATTAACAAAATAAAATACAATAAGAAAATACGAAAAATTAGAAAAATTAACGAAATAAAATACAATAAGAAAATACGAAAAATAAGAAAAATAAACAAAATAAAACACTCCTAGTCAATGACTTAACACAACTTTGAGTAAAAGTAAGAATAAGAGTAGAACAAAAATAAGAAGCAAAATACGAATAAGCGAGAACTTAAACTAGAACTTAAGAGCAAACAATAATAATAATAAGAATATTCATAGGAACCGGCTAAAGCTGAGAATTGTGAAAGCAGTGTGAACATAATCATAATAATAAAATAATAATAATAAAATAAAAATAATAATAAAATAATAATAATAATAATAATTGAGAGAGAGTCGAGTAAAAACGAGAGAATGAGAGAGAGGGAACGAGAAAGAGAGAGAAAAAATCCATGATAAGTGGGAGGCAAACCAAAACAAAAAAAAAACCTTCAAAATCATAGAGCAATCCCCCCTGCCCTTTTCTCTCATTAAAGATACTCGAAAGGGCAGCCCTCGCTTTAATTTTCTTCCCTCCTCCCTTGGACGAGAAAATTCTTTTCCTCGTGATTTTTCGCACCCTGGCCCCTACCCCCCCCCCCCCTTGTCGAGGATCAATTTTTTTCACAACTCGACCGATCGGAGCAATAAACATTCCTTCGCGCAGAGCGAAGGAAAAAAGTAAGCGATCGATCGATCGATCGAATTCATATCCGTCATAGGGGATACATCGGAGGAGATCTCGAGCTCCGTTCGGCCTCCGAGGACCAACACGAGGCGAACCAGCGACGGTGAAGGTAGGAGGGCGAAGAGGACGAAGACGGAGGGAAAGGGGGAGGGGAGGGGGGCTCTCATCACCGAGCTCGTGCGCTAATTAAACATCTAGAGCGAGAGCAAGAACGATGAGAGACGAGGGCTTTTTTGTCGGAATTTCCGGTAGTGATTTATCAAACGGGAAAGATTTTTATCTGAGGATCCCGCCGCGGCAACAACCGGCCAACGTCTCTCTCTCTTCTCTCTCTCTCTCGCTTTCTCTGTCGCTCTATCTCTGTTTCTCTCTCTTTTTTCCGTTTTTTGGTCATTTTCGGTTATATTTGCGATTTTCTTATATTTATATTATTATATTAATATAATAATATTAATATAATAATATAATACCCAATATTGGGTTATATTTGCGATTTTTCTATATTATACCCAATATTGGGTTATATTTGCGATTTTTTATATTATACCCAATACTGGGTTATATGTGCGATTTTTGTTACATTATACCCAATATTGGGTTATATTTGTGATTTTTTTTACATTATACCCAATATTGGGTTATATTTGCGATTTTTTTATATTATACACAATGTTGGGGTTATATTTGCGATTTTTCTATGTTATACCCAATATTGGGTTATATTTGCGATTTTTTTATATTATACCCAATATTGGGTTATATTTGCGATTTTTTTATATTATACGCAATATTAAGTTATATTTGCGATTTTTTTGTATTATACACAATGTTGGGGTTATATTTGCGATTTTTTTATATTATACGCAATATTAAGTTATATTTGCGATTTTTTTGTATATTATACCCAATATTGGGTTATATTTGCGATTTTTTTTATATTATACCCAATATTGGGTTATATTTGCGATTTTTCTATATTATACCCAATATTCGGTTATATTTGCGATTTTTTGTATATTATACCCAATATTGG
>JAPYZJ010007986.1:0-12652 GCA_030522765.1 Ophioninae sp. B BG-2022a
TATATATATATATATGCATATGAGAACATTATCTTTCGGTACTCGCTCACGTCGAAGAGTGCCCACTCAACGGAGGAGTGTGACGATCTTCGTACGGTTGACGATAAAAAAAAAACGAAGACATCTCACCCTTATCTATTCGTTCTTTATGGCGTGCCGCTGAATCTCTCGTCGTTTTGCCGATCGACCAAACGACAAAATCGATCAGAGACGAATTCATTTCGTGGGTAAAAATTCTTTTTAGGTGTTTCATTATTTTTGTATAATTTATTTGAGATAAAAATTTTATTTGTTTAATTTATTTGAGAAGTAAATTTAATTTATTAAATTTACTTACATTGTTTCAATAACGTAATTTGTTTGCGTTCGTTTCGATTTGTTTGTCTTATTTTTCAATTTATTTATTTATTTATCGTTTATTTCTGACAAATTAATACCGAGAAAAAAAAGAATGCTATTAAAAAAAATCTCATCTTTATTTTAAGTGCATCATTATATTTCTACGATTTATTTATTTAATCAATTTTATTATTTTGATTGATTTACTTCGTATTCCATTTATTTATAAATTCCATTTTCAACAATAAGAATGAATAAAACACATTCCTAAAAACTAATGAATAAAAGTCAACGAATAATAAATTAAAAAATGACAATAAAAAAAGAAACTGTGCGAATAAAAAAGTATATTAAAACAACAACAATAAAAATAATAATAATAATAATTCGCAGACGCCAAAATAAAATAATAATAATAATAATTAGACAGGATGGGCGTGGGCGTATAAGAGTTTCCGGGTCGTACGCGATGAGTTTAGAAAACGAATTCGAAAAGCGTGGCCCGATTATGGCGCTCTCTGCGGCGTGAGGCCCTTCGCGGCAGGCAGGGCCATCTGTTCAAGCCTGCAACAACAGCATCAAAAATGAAAAGGATCAAGGGCAGGAAGATGGAGCCTCCGAGAAATTGGAAAAACTCGCTCCTCGTGAAAGCGCCAGAAATCCTCCCCCGACATATGGCACGCGGGGGTTGCGTCTCTGCAACCCCCTAAATTTATCTCCACCAGGGATAAAACGTGCTCGTCCGCCAGGAAGCGCAGAGATCGAGAAAAATATGGGTTTTGCTCTGAAAACGTGCTTCGTTTTACCGATAATAATTATCTTTCGAATAAATATTTATGGGAAACAGATGAAAAGAAACATTTTCAAAAATAGAAATTACTATTCGAATTTGTATTTTAAAAAAATTTCGTATAAATATTTATTATTAATATAGATATATGCTTAAATAAATATTGTTCAAAAGTACTTACTCGATTATAAACAAAGGTATATTTTTGTGTGGGTTAAAAAAAATTGATAATGTTTTGGAAAGGGTGTAGAAAGTTCATTTGGTAAGTAAAGTTTTTATTTGTATTAATTTTTTTTTATTACATTCATTTTTTAATTTTTAATTTCGTTTCAATGAGATTTAATTTAAGTTCAATTACATTTTTATACAGAAAATAAAATCTAATAAAATTTCAATACAAATTGAAGCCATGTTGTATATAAAAAATATAACTTTAAATAAAGACAAACAACTAACTAAAAAAAATTATTCAAAAATTATAAAAGAGATATAAATTTCTCAAATATACAATAATATAATAAAATTGATATATTAACATAAATTTAACTTACCAACTAGAAAATAGTAATTTTTGAGGACTTAATTTTGTAAACTTGTCCATTGATAAAAAATTACTAACTTTTAAGGGATTTTTGGGCTTTTGCGAGGAGCCAGTTTTTGCAATCCTACCTTCGGGACGTTTTTTTTTCCGAGGAGAAAAAAAAATGATAAAAAATAAATAGATGCAGTTTGCTGTCATTGCTCGATCGTGGGCATGCGGTTACGTAGTTTTTCTCCCGCTTATGGTCTCGGTTGGTGCGTGATTGCCCGAGACCTCATATTCTTGCTCTTGCTATATTTCTCTTCTCTCTCTCTCTGGACGAACGGTTTTGTCCATCGCGACCATATGGTTGCCGGAGGCAGCAGGTCATTATTTTTCGGATGGTAGTGAGGTGAAAAGGGAGGAGCAGAGAGAGAGAGAGAGGTCCAAAGTATCAAAAAAAATGCAACGTATAAGCGAAAACGCCGTACGATGGCGAGAGAGAGAGACAGACAGAGAGAGAGAAAGGGGGAAGATGAGGGATGCTGGATTTTTGCCCCGTACAAAATTGCCCGAAAATTGCTCTCGGCAAAACGCGTTCTGGGCCTCGATGATCATCCTTCGAGGGTCCCCCTCTCCTCACCTTTCATTCTCTCTTTCTCTCTCTCTCGTTCTTGCTTCTCATTGGATTCTTACCGAAGCGCGTTTTACGACGATAATTTCATAATTCGAGATTTTTAATTTGAATTTCAATTCCGTGGTCGACCGAAGCAGAGCCACGTTGTGTAATTTTCTTTCCACGTTCAAATTTAATTTGGACATTCGTACGTATGCATTTTTTTTTTTTTTGAATATTTTCTTTGGAATTATTAGTTTGAGTTGGAAAATGATGAATTCGAATGTGTCAACCGTAGAACGCGGTAATTCCATTGGATATTAAATAGCTGTTTGATTAGGAATTATTGAGTAATTAAATAGCAATTTAATTAGAGATTATTGAATTATTAAATGGCAATTTAATGAGGAATTATTAGGTAATTAAAAAATGACACGAATCAATGGACGATTAATTAATTAGGAAATGACAACCCATAGAATTGATTGAGGAATGGTATAATTTGATTTAAAATAAAATTACAAATAAATTAATAATTGATAATTGAATTACAATATAATTTGGAATTATCAATTAAATCGACGATGCGGAATTGTTACTCAAATTGAAATTACTTATCGACTGGGGTAATTAGTATACTGATTAAGGAACCTTCAATAAAGTTAAAAAAACAACTTGATTAAAAATCGACATATTTTTTGTTTTACTTATTTTTTTTCTCCGGAAGTTTAAAATATATAAAAATTGTCCGAAATTCCTCGTCTCCTCTCTCTCTCCCTCTATTCCTCCTTCGTGCTATCTTCTCGATATTTTTTCACGTTCTCGGCTTCGTTTCCCTTTCACTCTATAAAATATGCTAAACGCTCTCGAGCAGTCCAAAAGAGGCGCGCGCACATCCTTCTTTTACAATTTTTAACGCGAGAGAGCGAGAGAGTGTGAGAGAGGAAAGAAGAGGGAAAAGCCTCGGGGAACTGTTATTTGCGAATTATGAATGTTGTAAGACGAAGTATGATAATCGACCTGATTCTCCCCCCTCCCGCCCCTCTACTCCTCTTTTTTTTCTCTCTGTTCCTTCAACCAATTTTGAACACTTCCAGCCTCGACAAAATCGCCTAGAAAAATGAGAGAATCCCTAAAAATTTTAAGGCGAAAAAAAACGATTAAAAAATGTATTAAAAAATGTATTAAATTAAATAAAAATTAATTAATGATTATTAAATTTATTATTAAATTTATTAATATAAGAAAATTGAGATAAATAAAGATTATTAAAAAAATCATTTATGGATTAAGGGGGGCCCGGAGGAGAGTATTTTATTTTCGGAACAAAACTTATCAGAGCAAAGCAGAAAATCGACGCCAAAATTTATTCCCCTTTTTTATTTATTCCTGAATGTTATTTTTTTTCTCCCTTTTGTTTTTTAATTTCCCCCATTCCAGAGTTCCGGGGGTCATCGGAGATTATTTTTTCGCCAGCGAATCTACTCGGCCAGCTTCGTAGAAGTCTATTAACGAATTTACGTCCGTGTGTGCGTGCGGACCGCATTAAAGCCTGAGCATCGATTTCGTGAAGTTTTTCGAGGATCGGGGGTTAATGAGGGTTGCTCACGGAGAGATTTGGAGCTCCGGGAACGAGGGAGAGAGAGAGAGATACATTGTCTCGAAATTACCGTGTCTAATAACCGTCTGGCTCTTTGATGCCCTTATTAGAATTTTCGGGTATCCCGTGACGCCAAAATCACGCTTTAATATATTTATTTTTGACGAGACCGAAAAAACGGTCACGCATCCCCCATTTTTTTCCGCAATCCAAATTGTAAATATGTTTTTCAGAATATTTATTTCCTTCCTTATTTTATCTTGATTTTTTTACAAATTTATTTTATTTTTTCGTCGTGATTGGAAAGAAAAATCATTTTTTTCTTGTATTTTTAATAATTTTTAACGCCTTTCTTTTACTTATTAAATTATTTTATTTCGATGTTTTTTATTTACATGGATTTATTTTATAAAAAATGGGTTTGAATAAAAATCCATTGTTTTATTGTAATTCATGATTTTTAGTGCTTATTTCGTATTGTTTTGACTTTTAACAAAGTTGATTTCATTTTTTTTTTATTCAGATTTATTAAATTTGATTGAATATCCACGAATGATTTTTGACATTATTATTTATTTTTACAAACCCTTTCCATAAGTTTTCAAAAATTTCACTAAAATTCATTTACAAAAGTGATTTTGAAAAAAAAAAAGAAGAAACAAAAAATGATTTCTCTTCGTCGATTCGTATTCTTTTATCCAGTATACTTATACTCGTGTCTTTTTTATTTCCTCGATTCGCAGGGCAGGTAGTAGAGGCTCGATTGTTGGGAAAGGGCGAGATGGAAGTTAGTGGCCGAGGAATAAAAAGTATCTGGACTTTCGTCGAATTATTTCGACCGCAAGCAAATAAAGTGTGTGGGATCGGTGACCATTGGGGCAACGAATGTTCTTTTTATTATTATTTTTTTTTTTGTAATTTTTTTTCCGGCCAAGGCAAAGGGATTTCTTTTTTCAGAAGATTTTAAGAAACGTAAGGAAGCCGCAGGACTTTCGGAGTGAACAATTGTATGGGGCATTATCGCGTGTACGTTAACCCCATCCACTCACCCACCCTTATCGAAAGGGCCTTTTCTTCGGGCCCTTTTTCTTTTTTTCTCGCCCTTTCGTAACGTACAAAGTTGAGAAAGCGAGCGGAAGGAAAGATACATTTTTTATCCGGACAATGCGAGTGGTGACGTGACGAAGATTTGGTTGCAAAAGAAAAAAAAATAGAAAAAAAGTAGGCGAGGGGGTCCGAAAAAAAAACAAAGTGTCAGACCACAAACTTCCGGTCGCAGGATGCCTCGAAAACTTTTCCCCGGTCCGAAGGGTCCACCGGGACCTTTGAACGTCCAACCCAATATCGGTTTATGGCGACCTATGGGCTATTCCGAGTTAAAAGGGCTCTACGATCTCTGGAATTCGTGAATTTGCGCGCCGATTTTTTTTTTCACTTATAACAGTCCAAAGAATGTTTCCTATTTTTTTCGATTTTTCTCCGCCAACCCTTACGCGGTTATTATTTTTTTTACTGCGTCTCAAAAATTTTTGGATTCACGCAAGAAACGATTTTAAAAATTATCAAACTGGGAGCGTGAAAAATTGAAAAAATTCGTGGGTATTGGACGCGACAACAGAAAACGATATTTTTTAGTCGAAATTACCACCCCCGAAGAGATCCGGTTGAAAAAACTACCCCTAATCGAGTTGAGCTTTGAACATTTATTTGAAAAGAAAAGAGAGGCTGAAAAATCTTGAAAAAAATACTGGATCTTTCAAAGACTCGGAGAAGCGTCTCGAAAAATCGCGAGCCTATACGGAAAGGGATAAGGGAGTTAAAGACTGCCCCGAAGAATTTACGTTGATAAAAAACTACCCCTAACCTAACCGGACTTTGAGAATTTTTTTGGAACACAACGAGAGATTCAAAAATTATGAAAAAAATACCAACGCTTCCAGAGGCTCGTAGGAGTCTCCCAAAAAATCGTGACGCGATTCGGAAGAGTCTAAGGGTTTCGAAAGGGCCGATGAATCCTGAAAGTGCCTGTGGATAAGCCGATTTCTCTTTCTCCTCGTCCGAGTACTCTCCATACGACTCGTATACGTTCTATCGTTTCTCGTCGTCTTGGTCGTCGTCGTCTCAAACCGCACGTCTCGATTGCGGCCCTAAATTATACGCGAGGTTGCACGCGCAGTAATTTTAACTCCCTGGGCCAAGAAAATAAAGTCGAATGCTGCTACTCGTCGTAAAAGCTTCTCTCTTCTTCCCCCCACCCTTGGGACGTTGAAAAAGCATTGAAAAAGAAACGACGAAAGGAGAACTCGCCCTTTCCCTTTATCCCTTGAAAAGGGGAGGGGGAGAAAAAAAGAGAGAGAAAACAGAGTCAAGAAAAAATTTAAAGGAGTCAGGGGGGTTGGTTGTGGCGAGTAGGCAGTAAACTTCTGATTTACGAAGGACAGTAAAAAAAATGTCACCGCGTCCCTTAGCCCTCCGAGAAAAAAATAAAAAAAAAACCAAAATTAAAACGACCAAACAAAGAGCAAAAAATCGTGACGTAATTGTTTGGACGGTCGAACTTTGTCACGAAGCTTCGACCCAAAATTTCCCGTCAATTTTCGGTTTCTCTTTCAAGCTGCGGAGCGCCACAAGAGAAAAAAGGTTCAGCTTCCGCTCGTCGACTCCCCCCCCCCGTTGGGAGACGCAATAAATTTTACTTTTCCAAAATTTGTCAGCTCCGCTCGTGTCCCGAACCGTTCACGAAATCTTCCTGTCACGGCCCTCAATTTTACCAGGGAAAATACGTTCATCACGGACACGAGCGATGGCGGCGTGACGAAAAGCGCGAGATTTGAGAATCAACGATGCACTGGGAAAAACCGAGTTTCTTGTCTGGAAAATTGAATTACTGAAGCCAAAATGTGGATTTTCGAAAAAAAAGAATTTTTTTTAATCGTTAACTGTAAGAATGATTTTTTAATATTTTATTTAGTGTAAATTATCATCATCATTATTATTATTAATATTCAATACATTTATAATAATCATTATTAGTATTATTTTGTTGTTATTTTTATTACAATTATTAAATTGTATAAAACAAATTTTCAATCTTTTCCTACATATGGAATAAATAAAAATAATCAATAGTGTGTTTTTAATTATTTTTGGAAACTACATGCTACATGCATCCGTTTTTCATCATTTTAATTCAGTATGATATTTTTTAACGTATTTTCGTTGCCAGCACAATAATTGGGCTCCCGATTTTTTTTTCGAGGTTAACGGAAGTCGAGAAGACGACACGAGCTAATCCCTGAGGGATATATATTTTCGGGTGACGATCAAAGCACGAAAAAAAAAAGAAGAGGAAAAAGAAGAAAAAGATTGTGGTGGAGGAACATTGGAAAGTCAGAGAGGCGAAGGAGTCGGAGGCAATAAATATCACTTTTTCGAGAAATTTGTCACCCTCTTCCTCCTGCAGGAAAAGACTGACGGAAGATCCAAAGGTATTGAAAATTCGGGCTTGAATGGTCCAAGGTTTGACGATCATGAAAGTCTAAAAAAAAAAAAAAAAATTGAGCTCGAGTTACCACCTGTCCAGTTTTCATCCCCCTCTTAGGGGTTGTTCGAAGGGGCACAAAAGGACCTCCGTAAAACCAGAGGAAGAGAGAGAAACCATCATTTAAAGAAATGCAACAAAGCCTCGGAAAATCGTTTAGGGAATGAAAAATCGTTCCCTGGAATTTCAGCCCTTATTCTTCTCAGGCTAACAACGAACGATCCGGAATTGTGTCTCGCGCGTACACACCCTTCGACAATGAAAAAAATTTGTCGCCAACGTGTGATTTGACGCGAAAAGGAACTTTCTCGTCAAAAGAAAAATCCCCAGGATTCTCTCGCAGGATCAGGATCAAAGAAAACCCGGAGGAGAAGGGGGAGAAACTTCACTCACTCGGAAGCTCGGAGGGGATGAAAATTTTACGCTTTGTTAAACCGACCAATGCATATTTGGATTTTTTTTTATCGTCTACCCCCCACTCCCTACCCCCTGCCGCACATCTTTCTTTTTTTTTTTCTTTTTTTTTTTTCTTTTTTCCTTCTTCCAAATTTTCTTTATCGTTAATCCTCGGATTTTTCGTCGGCTAAGATATATATATATATTATTATTATTTTTTTTTTTTGGTTATACAAACCGACTTAGTGTGTGGCCAAATTTCAAGGATTTATCTCTCGACTCTCACACCTTCGGAAGATTTGGGTTCCTTTTTTTTATTGCCTTTCCCTTCTTTCTTTTCGTCCTTCAACCCCCGAAAAACACACCCCCGAAATTTTATCTGCCCCGTTGTCAAGTTTGAAAATTCGACAGGTCGTATTTTTGGAGTTATCGCTCGAGGATATGTTTGCTATCAGATAGGGACTCGGGATACCGAGACCTGCGGACCCTTTTACTTCGTTTTGGGCCCTTTGAGGATTTCATTTTTTTTTTGTTTGTCCTGAAAGCGAAAAAATTTTTTTCAGTCGTTTTGAAATGTTTTGTTTTTTAATAAAATCTCGAAAATAAAAAGAAAAGAAATTCTCAAAAATAAAAAGGAAAAAATGTAAAAAATAAAAAGAAAAGAAATTCTGAAAAATAAAAAAGGAAAAAATGTCAAAAATAAAAAGAAAAGAAATTTTCAAAAATAAAAAGAAAAAAAAAGATTTTTTTTTCATTTCGCACTTCTCGAAGAGAATTCACAGGGGAGGAAAGCTCGTTGAGTGTGTCCTCCTGGTAATGTGATA
The DNA here is from genome assembly GCA_030522765.1 of Ophioninae sp. B BG-2022a. NCBI lineage: Eukaryota > Metazoa > Arthropoda > Insecta > Hymenoptera > Ichneumonidae > Ophioninae sp. B BG-2022a. The sequence goes on from JAPYZJ010007986.1 coordinate 8,627, forward strand.
TTGCACTGATCCAATATGCAAATGTTTGAGACAAACGAGACAAGGATCATGGAAGGACGAGAGATCCTTTGCGAGACGATTCTCGCGATCTCTCCTTGTCTCTTGCTTGCACAAGCTCTTGGGAATTTTCGAAGAGCCACGAGGGCAAAGGGGGGAGGTGACGTCTGTGGGCTTTTTGTCTCGTCGAAGAGGATCGAAGACATTACTCAGGGAAAAGCCTTTCGACACTGTCTTTAGACACAGAAAGGATAATCTCTCCTCTCCTTTCCTCTCTCCCTTTCCCTCCCTCTGAAAAATCGAATAATTCCCATTGGATTACTTTCCACGAATACAAAACTCCCAAAAGTCATCACGAAGGGATTCGAGGTGACGATCCCTGCTAATGGGCTTCCGTTATCAACTGACGTTTTTATTCAAGAAAATATCACACCATTTGTTCGTAAAAAAAATGTAAAAATTAACTGATTTTTGCAAATTTATTAAAAATTAATAAATGTAAAGATTTGTTCAAATAAAAATCAAAATAAAACGAAATTGGAAGAATTTATTAAAAATACAATTTTCTAAATGTTTTTTAGATTTAAAAAGTAAGTAAATTTTTTAATAAATTAGATGCTGAGCGCAGATGTCTTTTTTTTCTAAGGCGATTATTAATAATGATAATATTCATTTGTGATATTAATTTTGAATAATAATAATTTCTAATAATACGTATAATCTCTGATGTTAATTTGGAATAATAATAATTCCTATGAAAACGTATAGATTCTAATAAAATGAGTAAATCTATATCGAGTTACCGATATTAAAAAATCGAACAAAAATACAACCACTTTGGTCAGCAAAAAAAACCACGAGGAAAAGTGAGATTTTTTTTCGAATTCCCATAATCCCCGAGCAGCATTTGTTCACCATTCGTATTTCGACTAACCAAGAGAGAAAGAGAGAAAGAGAGAGAGAGAGAGAAAAGGCGAGACGAAATAAGAAAATGAAAGAAACGAATCCCAAGAGACTTCTCTCTCCTGAATTTTTCTTCGCGGTCTAACAAAGCATAAAATATGGAGCCGCAAATAGGGAAACTCTGTGTGCAAAAAGGGTCTCTCTCTCTCTCTCTTTCTCTCCTCAGGGATGGTTCGTGTGCTGGCAACTGTGTGGCAAACAAGATCGAACAATGGCGTCACAGGGTTTTTGGTAACCGGCCGAAGGGTGACCCCTCCCCCTCCGCCCCTCTCTTCCCCTTAAATTCTCTCTCCTGCGGTCGTTTCTCACACCATAAGGCACACTTAGCTAAAACCGAGTTTTCACGCCTCCCCTTTCCTCTCAAATGCGAGAAAATAATCCGAATGCAAAGTACACAAAACCGAGATTTCCTCCCACCGAAACTTTTTGACAAATCTCTCGAAGTAAAAAAAAGAGAATAAAAAAGGAAAAAAAAAGAATAAAAAAGGAAAAAAAATAAAAAAAAGGAAAAAAAGAGACTAAAAAAGGAAAAAAAAGATAATAAAAAAGGAAAAAAAACACAATAAAAAAGGAAAAGAAAAGCGAATAAAAAAGGAAAAAAAAGAAAAAAACCCCTTAAAGAAGGAGAGAAAATTATTTGTCGGGGGATTCGGAGGCTTGAACGTTATATCGCTCACGGACGATCTTCATCGTCCGGGATGACGAAATTTTCGTCGTCGAATCTCTTCCTAATGGAATTCTTACGGTCGCCCAGGCTTTCCTCGCTATCTGATCGTGAGGATATAAAAAATTTCGAGGCCGTTCTCGTGTTACACGAGATTATACGTAATTCTTACGTACCTCCACGCACATAGAACGTTTTATGGGAACATTGAAAGGTGGCTCAAAAAGTTCTTTTTTTTTTGTCGATGGGCAGAAAGAAATACTTTTCTCGCAGAGGCAGCTGGAACAACGGATTAATAATAATGGGGATACGTAACAAATTGTCAAACAAATTTAGAACAAATTCAAACAAATTTTCCCAGTTCTCTGATATAAATATTATTTTTATTAATTTATTATTCATTTTATTTAGTTAATTAATTTATTGTTGAAACATTTATATATTTTATCTTCTAAAATTTAATTTCGATTATTAATTTAATTTCACACAAGCCCCCCCCCCCCCCCCTCATTAATGGATCTATTTTTTTCCAAAAAAAAAAAAAATTACCGAAATTAAATAATTACGGAAGGAGAGCGATAGAAATTGGTTGAGAAAGGAGTCAGTCCCAAGAACGGAAGTGCTGCTCCCCGAGCGATCTCGAGATACTCATCGAAATTCATAAGAGACACAACGACACTTTTTTTACCTCGACATTTTTCTTTTTCGCTTCGTGGGTTGAGATTAAATCGAATAATTTCATGTCCGATGAAAACGTTTTTTTTTTATTATTCAAGGCTCGTTGGCTCGACGACGATGTTACCGGTGCCCCTCAACGATTAAAAAAATTTTTATTTGTTTCTTAAAATTATTTATTTAAAAAATTATATTTTCGTTTTATTTTTCTTTGGGGAATTTGGCAACTTTATGACAACGATTTATTCTCAGTTAATTCCCTAGAGGTCGTCAAGGGCACCCCCATAAGAATCTAGATAAATTTCTTTCCTGTATTTATTTATTTTTTTATTGAAAAAAATTATTTTCGTTTTTTTTGTAATTTAATTTTGAAAAAATTTACTTTTGTTTTTTTTTAAATTTAATTTTAAAAAATTATTTTTTCGTTTTATTTTTCTTTGGGAAATTTGGCAACCTTTTTACAAAGTTTTATTCTCAATTAATTCCCTAGAGGTTTTCAAGGGCGAAGGCAAGGGGGGGGGGGGATTTTTTTTACTCCATAAGCCTTTTCCCTCGATATTCTTCCCGGAGGGTGACCGAGTCCTCGTGATATCGATGAATCAAATATTTATTGACACCCTGGCCAAAGGGGCAGCCTTCGAGGGTGCTTACGTATTTCGAGGAACCAGGAGAGCGAGAGAGAGAAAGAGAATTGCTCTTTCCACCCTTAGGGATGATTCCTGTGTCCTGAGGGACACCCTCGCCACGCTTTTATTCGACACCCCTGATGACAGAGCCACCCTCCCCACTGAGGTCACCTCATTAAACGTAAATGAGCTCGGAGAATCCCCTCACGATTGTACGTGTCCCTGACACCCCCAGAGTTCCCATTTTTTTTCCCTCGTTTCGACCTCGTATCTCGACAATGTTTTACCCTGATGAATATCGGATGCATTATTTCTCGTTGTTGATCCTCGGAGCAATTATTCGAGGTAAATCAAGTATTTCTGATTATTAGAAATACCCAAGCCCCCTTAAGGGGTTTGGAAAACTCATAATCTTCCAAATGACTTTTTTACTAATAATTATTTAATTACATATAAAAATTGAATTTAAAAATGATCGATTTATTGAAATAAATTATTTATTTATATATCTTATTAATATATTAATATGTTAAATAAATCATAATTATTATCTTAAATAAAATATTTATTTAAATATCTTATATTCAAATGAAATACTAATTTTAATAATTTTATTAAATATATTATTATTATTATTATTATTATTATTATTATTATTAGTATTCGATTGTTATTCAATATTGACTTTTTATTATTATCTTATCCTTCATTGAAATCAATCTTGATTTTTTATTTTTGACGAACAATTAATATCATCATCATTATTATTATATCACGTTTATAATTATACATAAACATTCATTGCAATATTAATTTTTATTTCACTTTTATTTTTGTCAACCCCCACCCCTTCGACGCTTTCATCCCCCGCAAAGCTGGCCACCCTCGTTTTTCTTTATTTCTTTATTTCCATCGGCGTAGAATCGAATCCATCCCTCCCCTGCCCCCAAATTTTACTCGTGATTCCGGTCACCCTTGGACGTGAGATCCTAAATGGGTGACGGTATTAATGTGCACGCGTCACACACGTACCCGCGCTCGACTCTTCGTCCTCCCCCGACGCCCTTTTTCACCCCTAGCTTTTCCAGCTCCCCCCCCCCC
>JAPYZJ010007999.1:0-14192 GCA_030522765.1 Ophioninae sp. B BG-2022a
GCTTAATCTCTTCGTTATGATTTTCTCTTCAAAATTCTTTTTTATTTATTGAAATCCGATGATTTTTCGATTTTTGGCTGAATTTCAAAGTTGGACCATCGATTTTTACCAATTTTTCCATACATACCCCTTTGCCTCTTTTTTTTCGATTTTTCAAGTGGACCTCCCGGGAAAACTATACGAGATATCGATACGAATCCAACGCGATTATTCAAGTCAGGCAAAAACCTTTTTCAAACCCACCAAATGAATCTCTATCGCATAGAAGAAGCCTACTCTACGACCTTTTGAAATTTCGTGATTTTTGAGATTTTGGAAAAGTGGCCAGGAAAGTCGAAAAATATTTTTTTCCATTTTTAAACTCTTAAAAGGGTCTATGTAATCGGAAATTGTCTGCTGATTACGAATGTACCCAAATTTTTGCCGAAAGTGCAAAATTAGACTGGGAAAATGCAAAAAAACTTTCTAGAATATTTTTTCGATATTTTTCCCTAGAGATGGAGAGTTCAAGACGAATTAAATGGTGGATATGTTTTCAAGGTATAAAAATACATCGTCATGGACCTACGCTCTTTTTCGTACGACAACGATAAACAAAATTACAAATAATTAAATATTTCATTTAGATATTAAATATAAAAATTTATAAATATTTATTATATTTATAAAATACATATATTTGTAACGCAAATATAATTGTACATATTCGAAAAAAGGGAGCAAAAAAGAGTGGAATATAATGTTGCCAAAGTTGCCTCTCCCTCTACATCTCATTTTCCCATTTCTTGTCCTCCCTTGTCTCGTCTTTCAGGGATGCTGTGGAATTTACCACCCCCAACAACCGCCCTTCTGTTTCTCACCCTTCTCATCTTTCTCTCTCTCTTTCTCTCCCTCTTCGCGACCAACCCAACCCTCCCTTGCACCTTACAATCCCTCTCGACTTTCCCGCCCTCCCCCCTCCACTTCCTCCCTGTAAACACACGTTTCGTTGTCAGTCGGATTTCAATCGCGAATCCGTTGAATCGACATGCGCAGCCTCGCGATCAACACAATGTCATTTTTTTTTTCTTTCACTTTTAAATCCGTTGAATTGTTTTTTTTTCCTCGTACTTCCGGCCTTACGGAATTTCTCGAACGCGAAAAAATCACAGGGGCTGGTTTTTATTTTTTGATAAGTGAGGAAATAAAGAAATTTTAAAAAATACACTCGATATTAAAAGTGAAAAAATATTGATACTCGTTATACCGATTTTTTTTATTTTTTCGAATTTTTTATTCCACCCCTAAATCCATGAGGGATGAGGGGTGGAAAAAGAATGAAAATATTCGTAGAGGGTGCAGGGTAAAAAAAAAGAAACACTCCAAGGGGTGGGGACTGAAAAAAGTGAAAAAGTACTTTTGAGGATTTATCAAAAGGGGAAAGCACCCTTAGGGGTTGGGGATGGCGAAGGGTTGAAGCACACGTGAAAGATGGGGTTCGAAAAAAATAATTTAAAAAGTACCCTTAAGCGCTGAAGGACGAGAAAACTCAAAAAGCACCCCAAAAAAATACGGACCAAAAAAAACGAAAAGCACTCTAAGGGATGGGGGTAGGAAAGTAGAAAAGCGTCCAAAAGGGTTGGGGGATGAAAAAGTGGAAAAGCACCCTCAGAAGGTGGGTTTCGTAAGAAAGTGAAAAAGCACCCTCAATGGGGATGAAAAGGTGGAAAAGCACCTCAAGAACCTCAGGGCTAAGGGTGGAAAAGCTCTCTGAGTCGTTGGGAGAGCAAATGGAAAAGTACAAACAAGAAGGCTTACAAAAGGGTAGAAAAGCACCCTCGGAGGGTTGGAGGCAAAAAAAAAAGTCATTTTCCCCACCCCTTGAGGGCTTCGAAAAAAAGCTTCGAAAAAACAAGAGGTTTGCTGTACGGAGAATTTCAGTAAGAAATCACGAGGAGGACGTGAAGAAGGGTGGGGAGGTTGGGGGTGGAATTCCTAACAGGGGACGATGAGGGGTGAAAATGAGGGGGTGAAAAAGGGAGATAAATAAATCGAGAGAGAGAGAGAGAGAAGGTCGGAGGTACAAACGAGAGGCAACCTCCGGTTATTTTGCCAGGAGGCAAGGGGGTGGGGGTTGAAGAGGGTTGAAGGGGGTGAAAGAGGGTTGAAGGGGGTTGGCAGCGAAGGGAGTGGGGGGTGAAGGGTAGCAAAGAGAGAGAAGCTCGATGACGTCGGAGGTTGGAGGTAGGGATGTGACTTCCACCTCCAGCCGAATCGATCCCACCGCAGTCTAGCCCTGTACAGACCCCTGCGTGCATACACTTTTCTTTTTCATCCCTATCCGCTCGCCCCGACATCCCCTGCTCGCCAACGTTCCTCATTCCATATTCATTGAAGAGCAAAAAAGGAACAAAAAAAAAAATAATAATAGTAAAACCGCTCCTCGAAAATCAGAGTACTTGGTTTATTCTACTCAAAGTTCGAAAATTTTAATCAGCCGAAACGAACAAAAAAAAAAACAAAAAATATTTAATAATAAATAATACCTCATAATAAAAAAAATAATAATAATAAAATCAATATTTTTAATTATATATTATGTATTATTAATTAGTTATAACAAAATATAATAATCTATTTTTTTAAATATACGTTAATTAATATATTTTTTAATTAAAAAATTTAAAAAAATATATATTATTAAGTCTACTTATAACAAATAGAAAAAAAACCGATAATTTTTCAAACAATTAATGAAAAACCCCAACAATAATAAACCGAGCAAAAAAAAAGTATAAATCCTCCACGAAGAAACGAGCGAAACATGGGATCGTCGAGACAAACGAAATAATTGATCAAATAATTAACGCGACGCAATCTCGTTAATTAATCGTGACGAGTAAATACTACGATTATTGGATAAAACCGATAACTTTTTTTCTCCCTCCTCCCTCCACCCTATCCCCACCCCTTTCCCCTCCCTTCTCTGTCAATTCACGTTATTTCTCGCATTAGAGCAAATATTTGAATTGGCGGTTATGGAAGCTCGTCGTTCAACCGCAAATGCAGTATGCACGTGGTTATGCATTTCCTGGGTGGTGGGAGTTGTTGTTCGACAACACGAAGCCTGTCCTCTCGGTTTCTCTCTCTGGTGGCTTTTCCCCCTCCCACATGCCTCTCGTACTCCTTTTACACCCCTCGAATCAACCCCCCTCCTTCCACCCCCTCGACACCCCCAAACACCCTCAACACCCCCAATAGGATGCCATAGGATCGCTCATAGTGCATGGTCCATCCTATATATATGCACCAAGAGGTATCTCGTGTGTCCTGTCTCAATAGGGAGTGACGTATGTGCCTCAACGAGAGGGACATGTGGCTAGATATATATATATATATATTTATTATATCTGTCCATCGGCTGTATGTGCACCAACCACCTACCCCATATCCATTACGAGGTATATATTTATATGTATATAATCCACGTACGTTACGAAGCGATACGTCACTGAGAAGGAGGGGGGGGGGGGGGGGGGACCAACGTCGATTATGCTCGACTCAATGCCCACAGAGGGAAAACCCTGACATTTGTTCTTATTATTATTATTATTATTATTATTGTTGTTGTTGTTGTTGTTCTTGCTATTTTATTTATTTATTTATATTATTGTTGTTGTTGTTGTTGTTGTTATTTTATTTCTTTACGATATCGTATTTATTGATTGTCATGTGTATTGGTAAAATTATTGTTATTATTAAAATTGAATATAAAATATGAAAAGTGAATGTAAAATAATAATAAATGTTACTATAAAAAAAATATAATAAATATAATAAAGAAATATCATATAATAAAAAAATTATTCTATATAATATAATAAATATAATAAATAATAAATAATATTTCAATTAATAATAATGAAATTGTTAGAATGTTAAATTAACGTTAATAAATTATAATAATTAATAAATCGTAATTTTTATTGACTTTATTATTATTACTATTATTATTATTATTATCACTATTATTATTATTATTGTTGTTGTTGACTTGATGACTTGATTTTCGTTATTGTTGATGTTGTAATTATTGTTATAAAAAATGATCACGTTCGTTTTTTTCGTAAGAAATTGTTATTGTTTATTTCGTTGTTGAAAAGGCCGGATATCGCGTCGGTTTCGTTGCGTCGCTTGTTTATTTTGCATATGTATGTCAAGAGAACATCCTCGAAGGCGGAGAGGACAGAGGAGGATTGAGGAACGGCGGTCTCGTCCTGGGCTGGAAATAACGGGACTGCGAAAGCCCGCGTTAAAAGAGCAAATCCGCACATGTTGACGAGGTCGCAGCCGCGACGGTCGCAGTCACCCTCTCCTTACCTTTGTTTATTAATTAATTGATTAATTAATTTTTTTTCATTTAAATCGTCACTCGAAAATTTTAGCTTTAGAAATTTATCCCTGAGCTTTTTGCACTGCAAGTTCAAAAACTTGTATAAAATTGAAAAACTCAAAAAGCTTTAAAAATGGAAAAAGTCTAGAAAGCTCGAAAAATCTTAAATTCCTAGAAACTCCGAAAAAAATTGAAAAATCGCAGAAAGCCTAAAAAAAATTGACAGAGCTTAGATAGCCCGAAAAAGAAAATAAAAAAACCTCAGAAAGCTAAAAAAATCGAAAAATCCCAGAAAAGAAATGGGGCGAGAGAAAGAGTAGATTGGATGAGGAACTGTTCGTGTGAGAGAAGATTGTTGAGAGCTAGGCCAGGAATAGCGTTGGGCACGATTGTCACTGACGTCACAGTGTTGCTTCGTCTGCAGTCCTGCTGTGTTCGTATCACGAAAGAAATAAAGAAAAAGAGAGAGAAAGAGAGAGTCAAAACTATCAGGCAACATAATAATAATAAACAAATATAAAAACCATTTTAAAAATGCAGAAATAATACAAAAAAAAATACAAACCCAAACCAAATAAAAACATACGACATACAAAATAAAAATATAAATTGCAAAATACAAAATACAAAATACAAAATACAAAATACAAAATACAAAATACAAAATACAAAATATAAATTTTAAAATATAAAAATCCTAAGTACAAAATAAAAATATAAATTTCTAAATTTAAAAATACAAAACACAGAATAAAAATATAAGTTTCATAATATTAAAATACAAAATACAAAATACAAAATATAAATTTCAAAATATTAAAATCCTAAGTACAAAATAAAAATATAAATTTCTAAATTTAAAAATACAAAATACAGAATAAAAATATAAGTTTCATAATATTAAAATACAAAATACAAAATACAAAATAAAAATATAAATTAAAAAATATAAAAATACAAAATAAAAAATATAAATTAAAAAAAAAGTAATCTAAATAATCCAAATCGCACGAAAAGTGTCGAACACCGAGTGCGCGGTAACCGGAGATCGGTAAGTGCGGTCGATGCAAGTGGAACGCGTTTGGCCTCTTGCGAAACGTTCTCCAGCGATCTCGTTGGATGACCGCAGCGCTCTCGCGCTCGCGTGCCTTTTCCTCCCACTTTTTCAGCATCCACGTGTAGATGTAAGAACAACGCCTGACAAACAAAAGGGCGCAACTGCGGATCTTTTTCTCTCTCCGAGAGGGAGACCTCGGAGCCCTTTTTTGTCGCGTTCCCTCGGAGGTTCGATACACGATACTCTCTTTGTTCGGACTCCTCGACGGCAGGAAGGACGAGGAGGGGCGTCGGAGGGGGAGGGGAGGTGGAAAAAAAATATAAAAAAAAAGTAAGCGGACGAGGTCTCCCTGGTAAGCCTCGAGAGAACCGAGTACGAATATCCAACGTTTGCGACTTTTGCAATAGCGCCGAAGAGGCATTGTTGCCCCTCACCCCCCTCCATCCCCTTCCCCTTTTCCCTCCGTCGTTGGTTGCCCTTTTGCAGCGTTAACGACTGCGAGGCCGCGAGAATTGAGCCACGCTCTTCTCCTCTCCCTTTATCTGTGCCCCATCAATAAAAAATCAAAATTTGGATTTTTAACGATTTTTAGTTTTTTTTTTTAGTTCGGGAAAAAATCGAATTTAGATTTTTAGAAATGTTTTTGACTTTTAGTTCTCGAGAAAAATCAAATTTGGATTTTTACAAATACATACACACATTTTGTTGTTTTCCAGACGACGGACCCAAACAAATCCAAAAAAAAACTAAACAAACCCAAAAAATCAAACCCAAACAACCCGAGCTCCCTTTTTCCCATTTCTCCTCCATCCCTCCAATTTTTAATTACCTTTTTTTGTTTCCCAACCCAAACAAACCCAAACAACCCGAGCTTTCTTTTTTTAATACTTTTTTATTGTTACCCAGCCTATGGGATCCCTTAAACAGCCCCGAATGAAAATTAAATTATATGTGTCGCTCGATTCACGAAATTTGTGGATAGTACACGAGGCAGTGCATTCTCTGCCTCCTCAAGCTGGGAGGGTTATCGAGTGGAGGGATGCAACGACCGAGAGTCGGTGGAGGGGGTGAGGGGGTTGTAAGAGGCCAGAGGGAGTTTGAAATGTAGGGGATGAAGAGTGGGGGTTGGGGAGGGGGTGAGAATTGAGGGACGAGAGGATGGCAGAGGGAGGGCAGGGGTGAAAAGAGGGGTTGAGGGGTTTACGAGAAACGAGATATTCACCCTGCCGGAGAGGACTGGAAGTTTCATATACAGGGTGTTACTAGTGCGATCGCCTTGGGATTATTTTCGTAAAAGAATTTTCAAGAATTTTCATTTTCAAAAATTTCGATCTTTGCTGACTGATTAGGGAAGAAAAGTAAGTGAATGGTTTCGTCATTATTATTATTATTATTATTATTATCATTTTTTATGTTTAAGGCATGTTTATTAATAATAGTATATTATTGCCTTGGTTTTATATTTATTATTGTTCATTGCTATATTTTATTCGTTTACATTTTTTTATATTTAATTTTCGTAATTGTTAATGGTATTACTTTTTTAATCAATTTTTATTTATTTTTTACATATTTTATTTTACTTTTTAGGATTAGGTAAAATAATCGAAAATTATTATTATTATTATTATTATAATCCGTTATTTCAACTATTCTTAATTGTTTATAATAATACAATTGAAATTTTTGCATTTTCGCGAAAATCTTTTTTCCCAAATATCAAAATTCCCTTTTAACTCGAAGATTGAGAAAAGCAAAAGAACATTTTGCGTTCGGTTTTCGAAAAATTGATCGGGGAGGGTTAAAGGGTGGCTTTACGTGAAAGTACCCTTACAGGGGGTGTACCGTTGGGAAACCCTCGAGAATGGATGGCAAGAAACGAACGATTCGATAACGTGCACGAGAGAGAAGGAGAGAGGGAGAGAGGAAAAGAGGGAGAGGGAGGGAGACCCAAGAAGCAAGAAAAGGAAAAAAAAATGGTGCGCTAGCTGGAGGGTTGAAAGGGGGTGAAGTAAAAAAGAGAGGAAGAGAGAGAGGGCCAGAGGGTCGGGGGTAGGGTGGGAGGGAAGGGCGAGATGGGCAGGATGGTCGAGAGGAGTGGAATCAATGCCGGTCGCCGTAGCAACCATTCCACCCCCGATCTTCATCCCTTATACGTATATAGAGAGAGGGAGGAAATTCTAGACCCTCTATATCGATATATATGGGGCAATTTAGGCCAAATCGACGGGACTCACCCTCTCGAGCTTTTTTCCCCATTTTGCACGTTTCAGTGCTACCCCCTCCAACCCCCCACTCTCTCAACCCTCTCAACCCTCTACAACCCCAAACCATCCCTCTTTGCATGAAGCATCAAGAGTGCACACGATATAAAGATCGGGTTGTGTTCTCTTAAACCTCGTCACCAATGACGCGACAATTAAATTCCTCGGGGGTAGTTTTTGTTTTGGGTTTTTTTTTTTTTTTTTTTTATTTTTTTCAATATTTTTTTTAATTTTTTTTTTCTCTTTTTAATTTTTTTTTTGCACCCGACGAGTTCGTAGTCTTATATTTTTTGTTTTTGTTTTATTTGATTTTTTTTAGGGGTGGACATTTTTCTCAGGGGGTGGAGATTCGACCCAGGGGGTTGGGGGTGTCATCCCTCGTTGGACTCGATGGAGTTTTTTTTTTTGGACTGTTTGAGGGAGTTTTTTGCTTATCATTGCAAATTATCGATTTTGGTATGGATACTTAGAAAAAAAATATCTAGAATTGTTCAAATTTTTTTAATTTCTAGAATTTCTAAAATTTCTAAAATTTCTAGAATTTCTAAAAGTTACAGATTTTCTAAAAATTATAGAATTTCTAAAAACTATAGATTTTCTAAAAATTATAGAATTTCTAAAAATTCTAGAATTTCTAAATTTCAATAAACCTAAATCGCAGTGAAAGAGCCCTTAAACGTACGAAGTCTACGATTCGTTATTTTCTCCGTTCCCATCTTTCAGCCACGTTTCGTTTCATCATCAGCGAAAGCGTTTCCTTTTTTTAATATACCCCTCGAATTTTCCAAGGCCTTAGGGTACGTTCAACTTCGAGATTTTTTCATCGCCGTTTTGTCTTCGAAATCCCGAGAGATAACGACCGATGATTTCCGAGCATTCGAGGACCTCGTAACCAAGAGTCCCCAAACTCAACGTTGGGTGAACCTGGATGTCCTCGAAGTGACTCAGCGTCGAAAATAACTCGGTAAATTCCAAGGATGTCCCCAAAATCTCGACGGTTCGCAAAATTGATGAAACGTCCTCGAAAGCAACCGGATGTGCCGACGTCCGAAGTTCCACACGTATATATATATATATATAGCTTCCTCCAAATGTTTTTTTTCCATTCGTCGTTTTTTTCTTTTTTTTTTTCATCCCTTTTTTTTCATCTCGATCACTCTTTGCCCGACGTCTATCTCGTTCTTCCGCCTTTCTCTGTGTGCCCGTTCGTTTTTCCTCTCACTCGACGAACCCAGCCCCCCCCCCATCATTATTCCCCCCTCCCCGACCGTCGTTCGTTCTCCCACTCGAGTCGAGTCCGACCAATGGAAAACCGGTTTTCACCGGGGTGCAAACTGCACAGACCTCTCGCAAAATTCATGATGTATATACATGTAAACATATATATATATATATATATATATATACATATATATATATATATTTCGAAGAGGACGAGGGGATGGCAGGAAGAGGGGGCAAAGAGTGAATTAGCGCTTTGCGAAGAAGTTCTAGTTGTGTGTGTATGTATATGTACGTAAGAGTATATAGCTCGTGATACACTTGGCAGAGGTGGCGTCCTCGTCGCCGAGACGGCCAAGACGAAATTTAGTCTCCGTCAGCGAAGAGTACACGACTGCCAGTCGAAATGTTGCCTGGTAACCGGTCGCCCGGTCTCCATTGTTTACGAAACGATTTCGTAAACAAATGGATTTTTTTTTCCGCTCGATTTGTAGTTTTTTTCTACCACGAATAGAAATAATATTAATAATAATAATAGTAATAAATGTATTTTTAAATAATAATTATGATAATAATGATAACAAGAATGATAAGGAATAGTATATAATATCGAATAAACAACTTTTCCATTTTATCGTTCGCGAATCGATATCTCGATTTATTTAAATTTGTAATAATCGACTCGTCATTTTTATTATTATTAATATTATTTGTTACTATCACCAATACGATTTATTATTATAATTATTAATATTATTCATTGTTATAATTATTTTCATTTGATTTATTATTATTATTATTTATTATTAATATTATAAACAATAAGGACGAATCCTTTTTGTCTTAAATAAATAATATTCCTCAAATTTCCGTTTTTCCTCGCAACCCGTAATAATTTTTAAAAGTTTAGTTCCTCCTGTCACCGCTAGGTGGCTACGCACGGAAGAAAAACTCGTTTTATGAGAACACAGTCCAAAGGTATAAAGCTACAACGAATTTTCGCCCATTTTTTTAAATTATTTCTTGAATATTCACTATTGGACGGATTTTTTGTTTCTCGACGGTAGATAATTACGCTCGTATGAAAATAATTGGCCGATAGGCGTGGGATCGTTAAATTAGTCGGCTTCGGGAAATCGCGACTCCTGCGTTGTGACGTCACTGCGGGAACGCAGAGTCGACGATAGAGACCCAAAGAGAGAGACTCGTCAGCGCGGATCGACTACGCACATGATCAAATGACAGCTGCAAAAACGTACGCGCGATCGTACGAATACGAGAGACATCGAATATTCCCTTGAGCGCTCTCTTTTAAATAAATAATTGCACTACATTTATTTTTTTCGAGAAAAATTTTGGCTTGAAATTCGAAATATTTTTTTCTCGTCGATGAAAAATTAATAAAAGTTTATTTTGCAGTTCCATATATTTTATTCTCCCCTTTGATTTTCATATATGCAGTAATAATCTAAAAAATAACAATTTTCTTAATTAAAAAATATTTTCATTACTTTTATATTTCATGAAAAAAAAACTGCGAAATATTATTGTAATTTCATTTTGTAGTTGATAATTTCCATTACTCCTGTATTTGTTTATTAATAAGCAAATATACGTATATCGTCATTAAATTTGATGAAAAACAAAACATATATTTCTATATCGTTACTATAAATACATTTTTAATTATGTAAATTAACAAATAGAGATTTGAGTTTAAAAGTTAAAAACAAAGAAAAGTAATAACAAAAATGATAAATTATGATTCTATTTTTTATAAATTATAAATTATAAAATTATAAATTACAACGCCAGCTCAATAATAAAAAAATTCAAATTCTATTGCTAGCCGAAAAATTGAAAAAATTATTTAAAGAATAAAAAATTAAAATAGCAACTTTAATATAAATAATCAATTATAATAAAGAGTGAATGTTCGTTTTTCGTTTTCTTGAATTCTCTCCCTCTTGTTCTTTTAATAATCCCGTGATAATTCGATTAGATAAGACTCCTCGAGGTTTGCGACGTCACGAGGCAATCCAGACGCGGATAGAGGATTGAATCGGGTTAATATGCGCGTCCATCACGCGGCATCGTACGATCACGTCCATCCACGTTTTTCGATAGTGACCCGTGATCACTTTTTTTTTTTTGCTTTCCTACCCAAATTCCAGATCGGCCATTTTGTTTTTATTTATTTTTTCTTCGATAAGGAACATTTGTGATACAGAGGAAAAATGGGAGGCCCGGAGGAGAGAAAACTGCGGCGAGACGGGAGAGCAAAGTGACGTGTCGTTACTGCGCGTTTCGTGAAGTCTCGGTCGCGTTGTCGCGCCGCAAGGCTTTGCACTGACATATGCGTGCAATCGGGCATCAAGCGTGGGAGCACGTGCGACCAATTTTGTTTTCAAATTTTTCAATGTTTTTTCCATTTTTCATTTTCAACCCAAACAAATCCAAACAAATCCAGAAATATTTGATATATCGTATAATATATTATATATGTATATATAATAACAATAACTCAATAATAACAACAATAATAATATCAATATTATATTGTCTCATTTTTATTATATTATTTTTCATTATATTATTATATTATGTTTTTTTTATAAAATGATTACTATATTAGTATTTTTTAAATTGAAATAAATCATATTGTTAATATTGATATTATTATTCTTATTATTATTATTAATAGTCTAATAGTATATTTCAGAAAAAATAATTAGTGTTATGGAAAAATTATTTATATTTTGAAATACTGTGATTTATAGATATATATATATATTTTTTTTTAACAATAATAATATTTATATATTTAATGGGATCCCGAACAAATGGAATAAATCGTCGTTTTTTTCTCATTGCTTTTTATTGTCCAATTAATAATCACTCCATTTTGCGTCATTATTATCTTATTAGTTATTATTATTTTTATTATTATTATTATTTCCATTATTCGTGTCATTTAGAGCATTGTCTTTTTAATTATCTTTTTAGCAACGAGAATGATACTTTTCCATTTTATTTATGGTCGGGTTAGATTATTATTATTTTTTTTATCTTATTCTGTTGTAGGAAGTTTTCGAGTGCGATAACGGTTTAATTGTTATCGTTGACTTTCCTCAGAACTGGAGACCTTACGGGGGGAGACCAGCGAGGAAAGGAGAGAAAGGGGGCAATAATGGCGGCAAAGAAAATGCACTTCCGGTTGTTCTATAACCAACGGCTCTTCCTGTTCCCCTTCACCTTTTCATCGCTCCTCCATTATCATTTTTTAGGGCCAGGGAGGGAGGGTAGCCATTTTTGTGCGAACCCAAACAAATTTCCATTCGATTGTCTTTTTTGTGATTTTTTTTTTTCAAATATATTTTTCTCGTTAATACGAAAAAATATTCAGGTTTTTTTAAATTGGATTGGCAAATTAATTTAATTTGTTAACTTTGAAAAAATGTATAAATATTTTTTATCAATTTAAAACTGTGCGAAGATTTTTTTTATCGATTCAAAAAAAAAAGATATCGATTTTTTAAATTAATTTAGAAAATGTATTTTTTGGTGTACTTGGAGAAATATATAGATTGTTTAGAAGTTATTTTAAAAAGTGTGTATAGTTGTAAAATTAATTTGCAAAAATCTAGATTTTTTTTTTGGTTTAACGAATTTTTTTTTTTTTTTAATAAGCGTCGGGGAGGGAAATATTTTCTCATCCGTTGGCAACGAGGCTGCCCCGTGCTCACTGCCGCGTTTCCTTTACTCGACACGATGATGCTGCCCGACGTACAGAGAGAGAGAGAGAGAGAGAGAGAGAGACATATTTTACTCGCGCCGAATCGCGCGGCAACACAAGCGTGAGTTTCTCGTCGTTGAAACTTCGCTGCTGCCACGATACTCTCTCGGCACATTGGCGTAGAGAGAGACAGGCGAATGGCATTTTTCCAAAAAGTCTTTTGGCCGAGAATGGAACCGAAAAAAAAATGTGTTCGCTCGACTGTAAAGTTTTCAGGAAATTATTTTTCGTGTCAATTCCAGCCTCTTATTGACAGTCTCAAATAGCTATAGATAATACGAATTTTCCTCGTTTTACAAAAATTTCTTTTCGCTTTTCGAAAATTAATTTCATTTTTTTTTCGTTCAGTAAGAAAAAAAAATGGTATTATTCTTGCTTTGGTTTTAGATTGGTTTGGGTTTGTTTGGGTTCGACTAGAGATTTCAAAGCTTTCTTTGTTTTTATTTATTATTTTATTTATATATTTGTTTATATCTGATATCATTAATTTTGTAACTAACTATATTAACTAATTTATACTCGAAACTTAATTCATTAATTCGTTTAAATTATTCACTTTCTTTCACCGAGAAAAAAAAATCCTCGACACGATGATTAATTTCGTAATATTAAAATTACGTAAAATTTTCATACGATTGGTTTTGGAATCAATTTCTTTTTCTTTTCAGAGCTGGTGGAATCGAGGTTTGCGAGGTACGTTCTCAGTTTCTACGCCACTGTTCGTTACAATCCCTTCCCCCGCGTTCCCCCCACCCTGCTTCTCGTTCACTATCGAGGCAAAATTAAATAGCACCGGTGGCCCGAGAGAATACGTTCTCGAAACGCGGGAAAAAAAAAAAGAAAAAATAGTACTCACCCTCGTCACTGCAGGGATTTCGAAAAATCACATTTTTCCTTATCAAAATTTTACGATTTCTTTTTTTTTTCAATTATCACACGCCGTTTCAAAAATATCAGTATTTTTTTATAAATATTCAATTTTTTTTATTTCTTCGACAATTCTTGCTTTTCGTATTTCTCCGGTGGACTCGAGAGAGCGAAAAGCGCGAGAGGGGAAAAACGGGGTGGCGATAGAAGTTTGGGTGGGGTGTAAAGGAGGAGGGGGGGGGGTTGAGAGACGAATATAGCGCGAGTTACAAAAACTCGCACACACACATACACAAAAAAACTCGTCTCGAAAAGTTTACGAGACCCTGCAACGTGTACGTCGAAAAAGTACTCGATAAGGGTTGGTGGGGGTTGAAGGGGTGAATTTTTTATTTTTCGCAACGAACGAAAAAAAAAATGAAAAAAAAAAAAATTAATTAAAAATTAAATATCAAATTTGAGTCAGCACACCTTGTCACAGACACACGCGACACCGTTTCTCCCCCCTTCTCGGTCCTTCACCCCTTAATTTTTTCGTTTTACGATTATTATTGTTATTGCGATTATTATTTTTTTTTTTTGTCTTTTCTCGTCGATAACTTTCGCTCGATGAAT